>PVHP010001336.1:0-108708 GCA_004024765.1 Zapus hudsonius
TCTGTCTTGAGGAGAGAGAGATGCGAGAGAGAAGAGAGAGAGAGAGATGGTTAATCTTCATCAACTTGACTGGATTTATAATCACCTAGAAGGCACACTTCTAGGGAAGTCTGTGAGGGTGCTTCTAGAAAAGTTTGTCTGAGGAGGGAAGACTCACCTTAAATGTGGGCAGCACCATTCTATGGCCCAGAGTACTGGACTAAGTAAAATGGAAGAAAGCTGAGCCCAGGAATTCATCTCACTCTCTGCTTCCTGACTGTGGACACAATATGACTAGGAGTCTCATGATTCAGTGTGGCTCCTGCCACTGAAGACTCCATTTTGTAAAACTGACTCCATTTCATAAAACAGCCCATATATGAAAGAACAAAGCACCTCTCCTGGCTCACTCCCCCCCCTTCTGTGGGAGGTCCCAGTCATAAACTGAACAAACACTCCATAAAAGGTAAAATATGACTGTTCCTGGAATATGAAATGCAAATACCAGGCTCCAACTAAATAACCAATCAAAATTATACAGATCAGGACAAAAGAACCAATGGAAATATGAAATGTCCTGTGGTCTGAGCTGTATTATAATTTTGTGGTTCTTGCCTATAAATACCTGAAGCTTTTGTTCCTCAGGGCTCTCTGGCACTCACTGGTCTGGGGAGCCCGTCTGCACAGCCGAAGAAAAAAAAATCCTCTTGCTTTTGTATCTGCTGGTGTAGTTGTTTGAGTCCTGGGGTACGCTCTCCCGAGAAAGGCCTTGGGGGTCTTTTCAGCCACCATGCCTTCTCTTGCCATTATAGACTGATTCTCTCAAACTGTGAGCCAATACAAATCCTTCCTCACTTTTAAGCTGCTTCCTATAACGTATTGGTCACAACAACAAAAGAAAAGTAACTAATATAGGGGACATCTTCATCCCAGATATGACTGTTCCTGAAAAAGATGCAGCTTTCTTTGGTGCCAGTGCCTGACCTTGCTGCAATAGGCAGGTCCCTCAGGGGGGGGGGGTGAGAGGGCTGGAGAGAGCTTAGTGGAGAGTTTAGGGCCTCCTGGGACACATATTCCCCAGTAGAAGTCTCTGCCCCACATTTTGCTCAGGACAGAGCTGGAGCCGAGTGGGTCTCAGGGACCCCACAGCCTCCCCACCCGACGATCAGACCTGGGGCTGGGCTTGGTGGTGGGAGGGCTCACTGGGCACTGGAATCTCAGTAGGAGCCCTAGGCATGGAGAGAGGGAGGCGGGGTCAAAGTGGATGGCACAGGGATGTTTTGGAGCCCAGGGCAGAGACATGAGAGGGATGGAGCCAGGATGGAACTCTCTAGAGACACAGCTTCAGTGACGTTAAAGAGCCACAAAGCTTTGTTTCCTTTTTTGTTACAATAAATGTTGTAGTCAACTTTCTCATTGCTGCAGCAAAGATCCCAATGAAAAGCAGCTTGTGGGAAAAGGGTTTATTTTGACTTGCAGACTCGAGGGGAAGCTCCTTGATGTCAGGAAAAACGATGTTATGAGCAGGGGTGGACATCACCTCCTGGCCAACATCAGATGGACAACAGCAACAGGAGAGAGTGCCCAAACATTGGCACAGGGAGCTGGCTAGAACACTCACAAGCCCGCCCTCAACAGCACACCTCCAACAAGGTTCCAATTCCAAAATTTCCATCAGCTGGGGATCAAGCATTCAGAACTTACGTTTATGGGGGACACCTGAATTAAACCATCACAGTAAGTATCACTGGGTGTTGGTTGGCACCTTTTATAAACCAATTCCTGAAACCCTTCTAAGAATGTCTCTTTAGTGCTAGGCTGCCTAGATGCAAATGGTTGGTTCACTACTGAGCCTGGCAGTGGGGAAGCAGGCCAGAGTCCTGGGAGCAGCCTCCAGAGCTCCAGCTCAATTCTTCAAAGGACAGGGCCTGTCCCAGAAGCCAGATTTCACAATATGCAGGGCTGCCAGGCCCAAGGCAGACCTTTCAGCGAGGGCATCTGTAATGGGGAAACTTTGGCACAGCTGTATCTGGGTTTTACTGCTGCGTCCCACCCCCCTCCCGAGTTCGTGTCCTCTAATGCAAAAGAATTATACACAGGGACAGAAATATGTCGTATTACACATTTGTTCTAGATAATTAGTTAAAGAAAAGGGGAATTGGATAGGAAAGCTGCCCAGTCACCACGTGGTCTGTGAGGTTCATAATATCATATTATTTAAGGAAACATGGGAAGTTACAGAGTTCTCCAGCCACCAGTGTGGGCAGGAAACGTAGAGAGTTTAACAGGATTTATGTTGTTTAGCTAAACAAGCAACAGAAGAAAAGATAACAGAGAGCTCCCATCATAAAAAGGAAAGGTTCATGAGGGAAAAAAATCTGGAGCCTTCCCTGACCCCAGCCATTAGCCATTAGCTGGGGGTGGGGTAGGCCTTACCTTCCTAAGGCCAGGAGAGTCAGAGGTCCTTCTGCTAGCCTGCCATGTGGGGAAGAGAGGGCCAAGACAGGGTCCTTGGGAATTAAAGTTCCCTCAGGTGAGTCAGAGGGACAGCTGATTGGTTCATACCTGACCAGTCAGTTTTAGCCCCTAGGTTGTAGCTCTAGCTAGACCCCTCCCACTCAAGGGGAGGGGTTTCTCTGGAGCTGCATGACCCATCACACTTCCACACTTGCTCTAACAGTCTCCAGCAAGCCTGGAGGAGGAGACAGAACTGGCCCAGCCTTTCTGCCCTGATCCAGTTCATGGGAGTGACACGTGCTGGCTGATGCTGGAGAGCCCCTCAAGCTCTGTGGAAGCAGTTGTATGATTGAGGCAGCTTCTGTTCTTGGCACCAACCTCATTTTATGGGCACTCTCTTCTCTCCAGGTTGAAATTTACTGAATTCAGGAAGTATGGTAAACACTATGATGGTCAAATGCGCAAAATATTTCTGATGGGGAATTACGGATGTTTGGAAGAATCACCTACACAGAAATTACTACAACTCAAGGCCAGCTTAGTGGTTAAGGTATTTGCCTACAAAAACGAAGGACCCAAGTTCAGTTGCCTAGGATTCACATAAAGTCAGATACATAAGGTGGCACATGTGTTCGCTTGCAGTGGTTGGAGGCCCTGGTGTGTCCATTTGCTCTCTCTCTCTCTCTCCCTCCCTCTCTCTCTCCCTCTGTGTGTGTGTGTGTGTTTCTCTGTGCTTACAAATAAATGAAAATATTTTTAAAAGAATATAAGAGCCACAGTGTGAAAAAGTGTACTCTGAGGCATTGTCCCTGCCATAGAGACTGACTGGTACATTCAGGACCCCACAGTGATTACCAGTAACATCACTGAGGAAGGCCTCAGTGGAATGGGTATAGGGGAGAGGAGACATAAGAGGATAACAGTATGGGAATATGACTAATTTGTACTATGTTCATTTAAAAGTTCTCAATAAACTGAAGGACAAAAAGAATGTCAGCATCCTCCTCTGTTAAGTCCTTTTTGTCCTCCTTCCTAGAAAAGTCTTCAGGACCCAACAGCACATCTCCTTCATTTGTAGCATTTTAAAGATTGGCTGACAGGACCTTGGATTCACCTTGTCAGCATCTAGTCATCTTCTGTTCTTGTTTGCTATAAGTGATGATACTCCCAGAACCGTTCCCATTTCACCCTTAAGGTGCTTAGCTTTGCTAAGGCCTTAGGGTTTTTACATTGCTATCAATATGCCAGCTTGTTGGAAGCTTTATTTTTTCTCTAGCCCAGGCTTACCTGGAATTCACTATGTAGTCTCAAAGTCACAGCCTCAAACTCACAGCGATCCTCCTACCTCTGCCTCCTGAGTCCTGGGATTAAAAACATATGCTACCGTAGCTGGCCTTTAAAAATATTTTTATGTATTTGCAAGTAGAGAAAGATAGAGAGAAGAGAGACAGACAGAAAGAGTGGGCATGCCAGGGGCTCCAGTTGCTGCCAATGAACTCCAGATGCATGAGTCACTTAGTACATCTTTCTTTACCTGGGTACTGGGGAATCGAACCCAGGTTGTTAGGCTTTGTGGGCAAGCACCTTTGTCAGCCACAGGCCCCTGGGATGAATCTACAAACCAGGCACAGTTTTGGGAGGAAAGTATTTATTGAAATAACAGATCTTGGGGAAGTTTCAGAATGGCGAAAGAAGCTGGCCCACCTTTCACAGATCCAATCAGAGAGACAGAGACCCAGCACCTCCAAAGCAAGCAAGCACACTGTCCCCAACTAAAACAACAGCAGGACTGCCAGACTTCAGCTCCCCTTGCATATGTCTAGCTGGGATTTTACATCCACCTCAGAATCACCAAAATGCCGCCTAGGTGACACCTCCTCTAGCCAGGCAGCTGGAGTCAAATCTTTAATATACTTTTTAGTCTACTGGGGGACAGTTAATCAAACTACCACAAGCACCTTAACTACTGAGCCATCTCTCTAGCCTGGAAGCTTTATTTTCACTGATGTCTTAGGTGGCAAGATTATGCTAGTTCCTTAGAAAGCTTGAGGCTTTTTGTTTGTTTGTTTGTTTCTGGGTTGGGAACAGCAGAATTGGAGTCCAATCGGAGTATTGGAGAAAAATGACAACATGAAAACTGACATTTCCCAATCCTGTCTAGGTAGTTTGGAAGTAGGTGTTTAAAAAAAAGATTTTTTTGAAACAGGGTTTCACATAACTCAAGCTGGTCTTGAAACTGTTAAGTCGCCAGTAATGACCTTGAGCTTCTGATCACCCACAATGAACATGAATTTTAATGGGTATTTATTAAAGTGTAAATAAAACATGAAGAGAAAAATCCGTGTCAGTTTCAGTTATGATAATGTCTAAAAGGAAGAGTTGGGTAAAAAGTTCAAATTTGACTTGCTCCTCACATCCATTTGGCGCTTGACACTTTGTTGGTTAATTTGGAAGTTGTTTAAAGGGCAGATTTTAATTCATTTACATAATACTTTTTCTAATCCAGAACTACAGTGATGTATGACACAGTCGAGTGTCAGTCCTTAGGAACTCGTTGGCATCTTTTAAAATAAGGGGACTTATCGACTTGGACAGGCACTGGAAAGATGTATGGCCCCGGATGTAACTAAAGTCATCCAGCCTGAGAGGACTCTGGAGAGTAGGAGAGAGGGCAGACCTTAGCTTGTGAAGGTTGTGAAGACCAGGCTGCTGAGACAGCCAGTGAGGCCTAGGCTCTGACTAAGGGCTGGGCACTTTCTAATGCCATTTTAAAAGAACTTTTTAAAACGGATCATCGAGAAACAGAGAAAGCAAGCCTAGACCTTCCTTACTCTGGGCAAGGCATTTTTGGAATAACTGGGAGTCACTCCACACATTCCCACACAGTCCTGATGCCAGCTGTGTGGGAAGCTGTGCCATCAAACCACAGCTATACAGCTTCTTTCTGGTGGGGACACCATCATGCTTTTCCCCTTGTGATGAAACATCAAACTGTTCCTTGTGGTCACAGCTCCCGGACAGGCAGCCTCCAGGTGCCCACCTCTGCAAATTCTGTTTGCTACCACACTGCAACAACAGAAGAAATAGTATTTTTGTAACCCTTGAATCTCACATCTTCAACAAGAGCCAAGTTCATCCTGACCCTGGCCTTGGACCAAAGCGAGCACCCTACACTTGGGATGGCTGCAGCAGGAAGGAGGCAACTTCCTCTGAGGCTACGGCAATGCACTCTTTTTTTTTCTTTTTAAAATTTATTTATTCATTTTCAAGCAGAGAGATAGAGATAGAGAGAGAGAAAGAGACAGAGAGAGAGATCGAGCGCCAGGGCCACCACCTTGTGGGGCTGGCTTATGTGGGTACTGGGGAATTGAACCGGGGCCCTTAGGCACTGGAGGCAAGTGCCTTAACCACTAAGCCATCTCTCCAGCCCAGGCAATGCACTCTTTATCATGCAAACTAAGTAAGGAATGTTTCCCAGGACTGACTGGAGGTTAGTAACAGCCTGTTTCCCTCAAGCCAACTCCAGCACTATGGAAGTGGACATATGACCTCATGGGGGGGGGAGCATGAACTGGAGGTGAAGGCTCTGTAGACACCAGCCATGGAGTTTAGAAAGGCCCGTTTGGAAGCTACGCCCGACAAGCCCGGGGCAGACAGTGGCATACCTCTGCCCTCAGGTTTATCATCCCCTCTCCTAGCTGTGCCTGAGTCGGGGCAGGGCAGTAAGTGAGATGCTGGGAGACAGCAGATACAAATGCCTAGGAAATAATCTTCCAGCAGCCCCCCAACCTGCTCCTTCCCTAGCCTGCCCTTCTCCCCCAAGACCCATTCCAGAGCACAGATAAAAGTGGAACCTGAGCAGCAAATGTTTATGGTGCTGCTGCCAATCAAGGGTCCTGTATCCAAGGTAACGGGCACACTTCACAGCTCTGTGAACAGATGGTCAGTGAGCAACAGGCGGCATATGTTCCTGTGAGCTCTGACACAGGCGCAGATGGTGGGTGGGCAGGGCATGACCGGACACTTCTCCCCCTTCTCATTGGGTGCATTGTCAGAGGGCACTGAGATCAGCACTCTGGGGCTGCTGTGTGCTTACTAACAGCCCAGTGGAGCTTCAGTCCTATCAGCAGTTGCCAGGAGCCACAGGTGTATTCAGAAGACAATGCCTGGCCTGTCTGCAGTTAGGGCCTTGTGTTTCTTTCTACTGCAGAAACTAAACTTTCCTTTATGGGATCATGGGAAAATTAACTGTATTCCTCGGGGTGGCAAGGACTCAAAGTGCAAAGTGCATGTTTGTGAGTGCTGGGCACCAGTCAGCAACATAGCAACTTCATCTCCTGGGGATCAGATGGCAAGAAAGATTTGAACACTGCTCTCTACGACCTTAAGGGATATCAGTGATGAATCCGCAATACCGGCACCATTAGAGCTGCCGCATGCTAGGCCTTGTTAAGCTCAGATCCTGGATACACCTCTGCATTCCCAGGACCACCAACTACGAGAAGGCCTGGGCCTCATGGACACTGGGATGGAGGCCTGACTGTTTTCCACAATGGTGGGTGCAGGATTGGGCATACAAAGAAGGAATATGAGGAATGCAGGAGCATCTAGATCTAATTAGTATTTCAGGAAAAAACAAGCTACAATGATAAGACAAGTCAGACAAGAAAACTCCCAGGTGGAGTTCCAGTGCCCAGCAGGACTAATAATAAAAAAGTCTTCCGTGTACAAAATCCTCTTGAATCTTCATGATGTGAAAGTTTCAGGCAAGCTCCATAGACCCCCTCCCCTTGAGTGGGAGGTGTCTCTAGCCAGAGCTCAAACCTAGATGCTAAAACTGATTGGTCAGCTATCTCTCTGACTTACCTGGTGGAAGTTTTAAAAAGGTCTCTGAAACAAAGCTCAGTCTCTTCCTCACGCACATGGCCTAGAAGAAGGACCTCTGACTCTCTAGGGACCGGTAAGGTCTCCCCAGCCCCACACCACAGCCATTAGGTTTCTCTTTTACAGGAACCTTTCCTTCTCATGATCTTTTCTTTTCCTGTTTAACTAAACAGCATAGATTTTGTTTAAACCTCTCCCACGTGTCCTCCCCACACTGGTGGCTGGGCTGCTTCCCCTATCTCTCCCGATCTCTGAACTGACTCCAATCTAGAATAAACATGTGTGATACGAAAATGCTCTTTGTTGAAGTTGTCCATTTCTTTGGCATTTGGAGACATGAACTCTGGAGGAAGTACAGGAACAGCAGTAAAGGCCCAGGTGTCCACCCGCTGTTTCTAGTTCCTGCTACATTGAGACAAAACCAAAGAAGCCCTCCCTCTGCCCAATGTCTGACAGCTGCTTGTACAACACATAGCCCTCCATCCCATGCAGCATACCAGCAATCCCACTGAGGAGGGCCCTTAGTGGAATGGGGGCAGGGAGGAGGGAAATAGTGGCCCCAACACATGACTTGCTCCTACAAAGTTTCTACTGAATTGAAAAAAAAAGAAAAAGAAGGAAAAGAAACAAGTCCTATCAGAATAAACACATAGCTGACATGCTGCTCTGGAGAGGTAATTCCCAGTATTCTCAGAGGCCTAAGAACACCCCTCCGTCCTCCCTCCTCACCTCACTCCTGCATAAGATGCAAAGGAATGCCTTTCAGTGACTTCCCTTCTCTCCTGAATATGGTGCTGTGCCTCCTCACAGACAGCAGATGCACACTCACCTCTGAGCACTGTCTGCCTGCTGCTTTCTCCAGGAATGGGTTACAATGACGGACCAGATAAGGATGCCATTGGGTAGGAGGGCTCTTGCCTCTTTCTATTGGAGTGGCCCGGGTGCTGCAGATAAGTGACTTTGAGGGAAGGGCTCTACATAACTCTTAGGTTTCTTCTATGGCTAGTACTTGTTCCTTCTTTCCTAGAAATTGCTGATCAAATTCTTATTGAGAGAAGACTGGTGATGAGCTAAGGGACACCAAGGGACCATAGCTCATTCATTTCATACTGGACTCTAAGCTATGGGCACTGCTGCCTTACAATTTAAAAAATACTAGATCTGTATTTGTGGGCCCTTTCTAATTCCTGAGTTTATTGTATTTTTCCCCTCCTGGCCAGACTGTCTAAAAGTTTATTGGAAGTTTCAAAAAACAAGTTTTTTATAAGTAAATATTTATTTGAGAAAATTAATAAGCAGGTCATACAATTTTGGCGACTCAGTGTCATCCCAAGTCCTGTTTTTTTAGCTGCTTCAATCACATCTTCCACAAAACCTTGTTAGACAAATACAACAATATACTGAAGGCGTAACTAATTTTATAGCTAAGTATAAGGAAGAATATCCCCAATATTTTCGACAGCACATGTATATTGAATATCACCAAGAGCAAATTTCCAATTTATATAAAACTTTCAGGCTTAATGGGAATACCTTCCAGTGTTCTTAAGACTGCTGCTCTAGGAATGTGGCCTTTCTGAGGAAATAAATGCTAGCTGGCCAACCCTACAATACAAATTCTACTTAAATAACATTTGTTTAAAAAGAATAGCCATCAAAAAGGGAAGCTTCTCTACAGGTAAGAAAGTTTGTGGTGTTCACTGCTGTGTCCAAAATGCCTGAATGGCAGTGAATGGTACAGTCTCTAGTGAATGAGTAAATTTCATACTGTTTTTGCTGAGGTATTTAAGTTACAGGCATTACAAAGAAAGTAATGCTTGACTACAAACACATTCAATGGGGATTGAAAAAAAAAGGAAATACACCAGTCAATTTTAGGGAGCTTGAGTTTAAAAGAAAATCAGGATAATAGCCAGGTACAAGGACATGTGTGCTAGCTAACCAATATAGGATATTACCTACTTTCTCTATGGTTACTTGCCAACCACAGTATCATTTCATACTTCTCAATCTAAAATTCAATTTATTTGAGCCAATACTTTGTAGGCTATATTGTCTGTAGATTTTTTTGTGTTATAGCCTCCATTCAATCCAAGAACGTTTTCTCCTTATAACCCTTCCCTTACTTTTGAATAATTTGAATTTTAAATTTATGAATACCTCATTATATGGTTTACAATATGCACATTAAACCCTGGGCAACCTTTAAAGTTAAAAGACATTACTGTATTTCCTAGTGAATATAGTAACCCTTTAAGTACAGATGCTTTTATTTAAAGCTCCTGTGAATAAAGCCACCCAATGGTAAGTAGTTTTTAAACAGGAATCAGTTGGTCTGGTTTTAAGAACTTAGCTATGAATGTGCTCACTATTCACTTAATAGTTCTCTGAGTTAACAGAATGTGTTAAGGGAAAGGCAGACCCATTAACGTTATGAAGTTCTGCTGCTCAACAATTCTTTATTCAAGAAGTTTGCAGTAGTTTTCAGAATTCACTCCACTAGCCAAATTCTCAGCCTCATGGCAACCAATCAGGACAAGAAGTACAGAAAGACAAACATCACCAGGTGGAAAAGGGTGAAGAGCCAGAGACCCAGCCAGCAGGAGTTCTTTGGGAAGTCCACTGGGGTCAGTCTGAGGCAGTCCCCAAGCCTCTCTGGTACCTGTGCAGCCACCAGGGAAGGAAGCTCACTGAATCTGATGGCCTCTGCTGCACAGCCCCTGGCTGTGCATATCGTCTCTAAAAATGTACCTAGTATAATAATTTGTCTTTTATTTCTTTATGTGTGATATGTTGTTATTGTAGTTTCTTGAACAGTTTTAGTTCATTTAATTTCAATAAGTACAATCTTTAATGAAATGCTTAAGATTTTTCCCTCCAAGCACAGTTCTGGCTGGGTTTTTTTGTTTGTTTTTGAGGTACAGTCTCACTCCAGTCCACGCTGACCTGGAATTCACTATGTAGTCTCAGTCTGGCCTCAAACTCATGGCAAACCTACAACCTCTGCCTTGAATTAAAAGACTGTGCCACCATGCCTGGCTATCTATTGATTCTTAAACCTGAGTATTTCCTTGCATTTTATTAGTTTTGCTCTACTTGATGTTTTTATTAAAAATTTTATTTGAAGGAGTTAACATTTCAAGTTCTAGATGCATGCACCACTTTGTACATCCATCTTTATTTGGGTACTAGGGAATCAAACCTGGGCTAGCAGGTTTTTCATACAAGTGCCTTTAACTACTGAACCATCTCCCCCGCTCTATGACCTATTAATAAATGTGTTAATATTCTACTTCTCTTGGCATTTTATTTGCAATTTTAAAATGATGCCGGGAGTGGTGGCGCACACCTTTAATCACATGTTGGGGTCCACAAATTGTCCCAGTGAAGACCACCACTCACATATGCAAAAGCAAGAGCGTTTATTTCTCGAAACGCAAACCAGCATGCAGAGGTCTACCATGTAGCAAGGTGACTGTTGCAGTCAGCCACATGCCACTGGGATGAATCTCTAAACCAGGCACAGTTTATGGGAGGAAAGGATTTATTCAAGCTACAGATCCAGGGCAAGTCCCATAAAAGTGAAAGAGGCTGGTCCTCTTTCACAGGTCCAAGCAGAGAGAAAATCCCATCACCAACACTACATACAGAACAGCAAACAGGCAGGAGAGCCAAGGAGAGATTTTCTTCCCCTTTATATAGCCTTAGGGTGGGGTCTTGCAACCCTTCCCCAGACTTAATGGTTTCCTGAGTCTCTGGAATTTCCTTCCTGCACTGCCCACACAGGAAAGGATGTTTAGTTTAGTTCTAGCTTCTTTGACCTTCTTTACATCCTGCCCCCTACTGAGAGGCTGCCTTCCTGTAAACATCCTGAGAGACCTACCCAACATAATTAAAAAGATCAAGTTGACAACAAAACCTAACCATCACAGCAACTCTGAGTGGAGCTTGCAGGCTCCTTTTAAAGCATAAAACCACAGAGCAGATTTGAAATTACATCACAGCATCCCATAGCAAATCACATCATATGGTGGAAAAATCACAAGGCATTCTTTTAAAATCATTAGTGCAGCCAGTGGCGGGAACAAACTATGCAAGGATGATTGGCTAATTCATGAGGTTGATGTGCTCTAAAGTGACTGGTTCTCTATTGCCTCATCTGTGAACTTTGGGCCATAGACTTATACATCTTTGATAAGATCACCAGAGGGCCTGAACCCTGGGTAGGATAACCTCTGGCTATGAGGATAGTCCTGGCCATCTGCTGCTTGCCCTTAGTCATTGAGTAACTATGTGGGGGGGGGGGCAGAATTCAGCATAGTGACTGTTAACTTTTTATGGCTCCTCATTCTTTTTCCTTTTATGGCCTTTCAACAGCACTCAGGAGGCAGAGGTAGGAGGATTGCTGTGAGTTTGAGGCCACCCTGAGACTACACAGTCAATTCCAAGTCAGCCTGGGCTAGAGCCAGACCCTACTTTGAAAAAACAAAAAACGTAACAAAAAAAAGAAAAAAGAAAAGATTCCAGTGTAACAACTGTATATGGTTTTTTTCACTTTTTTCTTCTAGTGCATACTCACATTTAACATATATTTTAGTGTAAATTTCTATAAATCTGTATAGTTAACAAAAATCCATGTTCTCTCTGAGTAGTTAAGTATGACTTCATTTTTCACCTCACTCATTACTTCCTTTACAATATTTTATTAATTTCTTTGCTCAGCACTCTTATAGTCTGTTTCATTAGCTGAAGTGCTTATTTGATTAGAGTGCACTCATTTCCTTTTGAAAAGGATATGTAGTTCAAAAACTTTCTGATTCCTGAAAATGTGTAGTCTTCTTATTCTAGAATGATTAATGAGCTAAATTCTAGAAAGTTATTTGTCTACAAAATGGAAAGAAATGATGGATATGACTGCTTCATACAACAGGATAATGGACCTGATGCCTCACGACTGAAGGGACTGTATGGCTAAGGGACTCAACAAACCCACAGCTGGGGGTACACGGTGTGATTGTCTGGATGTCCCCACAGCTGGGGATACATGGTGTGACTTTCTGGATGTCCCCCGTGGCCTTATGCATTTGTGACTAAGTCTATCCCTAGCTGCAACAACTTTGGGGAGGTGAAGTTTTGCTGGAGGAGGCATGTCAGTGGGGTGGATACTGAGGTTTACTAGTCTAGCTCCAAGGCCAGTGCTCAACTACTTCCACTCAGGTGACAAGATGTGAGCCAGCTTCCTATTCATGCTTGGCTTTTCCCACTATGATGAAACTTCGAAACTATAAACCCAAAGTAAATCCTTTGTTCCCATAAGCTGCTTCTGGTTGGGTGTTTTGTCCCAGCAATGAAAAGCTAACTGGCTGTGAATGTCACAGCTATCCTCCTGTGGATTTTTATTAAATGATGCACAGATGGGCTAGATAGATGGCTCAGCAGTTCAGGTGCTTGCCTGCAGAGCCTAACAACCTGGGTTTGATTCCTCATTACCATGAAAGCCAGATGCACAAAGTCACACATGCATCTGGAATTCATTTGTAGCGGCTAGAGGTCCTGGTACACCCATACTCTCTTCTCTCTCTGTGCAACAAATAAATATTCTTTTTAAGTGATGCAAAATGCTGGGAGGTGGGCAAATAAGGCTGCGGCACTCATGTGGACCTGACAAAGGGAAGAATACTGAATGCTGAATGAGCAGAGAAGCCATGCAACTGGATTCTGGAGAGGGAGAGAGATGAGAGCAGTTGCAGGGTAGTGCTGAGGATGTAAGGATGGCTAGAGTTTTCCCTAGGCATAATCTAAATACAGAAGTCAGGTTTAACCTACATATATGGCCATACAAGGATATATAATGACAGAAGTAGGCATATGGTATGCCTTTAGCAGTCAAGAGTTCTGCTTTAAAAAAAATTCTGTAACTTTAGATCTTCCCACCATTTTTTAAATTCTAAAACATTTTTTTCTAACACTATAGAAATGCAAGAAATGAAGTCTCTTCTCTCACTCACTACAGACACAATGCTATTAGTTTGATGCTCCTGTTTCCACCTGTCTGATGCTCTTGCCAAATATGCTCCATCAACAAGCAGACATTCAGGTGCCTCTCTCCCTTTTTTCCTTTGATGTCCTATACAAAGTTCCCGATTTACTGGATTTTAGAACATCTTCCAAAAAAAAAGTGAACTGTGAATGGAGGTTGACATCTGTGATCCTAACTTGTGGGAGGCAGAGGCGGAGGATCAAGTCAATGTTGGAGGGCCAGCATGGGCTGCATAGTGAATTCCAGGCTAGTCTTTTCATTTTTAATTGATAGATGGAGATTCCACCTGAAGATTTGACTGCAGAGATAACATGAGCAATATTCAGGCTGGAAAAAAACTCCATGCACTGGCCTTCCAAGTGACAAAAGTCCCATCAACACAATGGCATACTTGAATGGTGAAGTGACACAAGCATCCTCCTAAGCAGTCAGAATGCAGATCCTGCGGAGGGAAACAGCTGCTATAGAAGTCGACTTTTAGTCTAAGAGATCAGAGCTTATTTCAAAGACACACAATAAGCAGCAGAGAAACAGAACTTGTAAAAAATTTTATTGAGAATTTTCATACATGAACATGCTGTAATCTGGTCACAATCCCCTTCCATTACCATCTTTTATCCCCCTTTGACATTCCATTGAAGTCCTCTCTTCTTTCTGACTAGTCCTTCTATTTTGATGAAGAACTAGAACTTCTAAACACAGCAATGCTTTCAAAGTACCAAAAATGAAAATTATGGTTCACTACATAAAGTACCTGCTGCTCAAGTCTGAGTACCTGAGTTCAATCCCCAGACCTGACATAAAAAGCCAGATGTGGTGAGCTTCTGTAATCCCAGCATGCTGGAGATGGGAGGCAGTGACAGAATTTCTTGGAAGCTCATGGTGAGTGCAGCATCAAAAACAAGAATGAGAGAGAAAGACAGCTGGAAGGGCACATCTTCCAGTGACCAGGGATGCTTACGCCTCTTAGGCGAACCCTTGTTTCCAGAGTCACAGCGTGGCCAGGAGGAACCTGGGCAGGCACAGCCAGTTCTCATATCTCTAGTGGAGACAGTTTGTAAGACTGAAGGTTAAATAACCCAACCCAACCCATCTCAACCTAGTATGCTTTCTAGTGTAACACCCATGGATTAGCTCAGAACAATGTGAAGGTTAGAGTTCCAATTATTTGATCAATTAAAAATTCTTCCATGAAAGACTACTCTTACCTTAGATTTATTTCTAAACAAAAGCTCTTCATTGCTCACAGAGCAACAAATACACCATTCACTAGTGGCATACTAAATTGGGCTTTTGGCAGCTCAACTCCTGGCTTCTCTTAACATGTTCAGTGCAGACTCCAGTAGGACTGCACTTAGAATGCAGGCTATTTACACATGGAAAGCTCTAAGCCAGAGCTGGCAATATGAAATGAGCAACAGATCTGAGTCCCACAAACCGTCTCCTTTCTAAGCAAAACCAACTCTCCACCAGGAAGGCAAGAACTTAGTTGTTTTCCTTCTGCTTAAATATTTTTGAGCTCAAAATCTAAATGAATAAATATAAACTTTAAAAATATTTTTGGTTAATTGTAAGCAGAGAGAGAAAGATAGGTAGATAGACAGATAGAGATAGAGAGAGAGAATGAGAATGAATGAATGAGAGAGAATGGATGTGCCAGGGCCTCTTGTTTACATATGTACCACTTTGGGCAGCTTTATTGGGTATTGGGGAATTGAACCAAGGCTCCCAGGCTTTGCAAATAATTGCCTTTAACTGCTGAGCCATATCTCCAGCCCTATAAAAATGTTTTTGTATTTTATTTATTTATTTATAAGGAGAGAGAGAAGAAGAGAGAATATACCACTGGGTACACCAGGGCCCTCTTTGTTTTGGTTTTTAAAGGTAAGGTCTCACTCTGGCTCAGGCTGACCTGGAATTCACTATGTAGTCACAGGATGTCCTCAAACTCACAAAAATCCTTCTACCTCTGCCTCCCGAGGGCTGAAATTAAAGCCGTGAGCCACCATACCCAGCCTCCAAACTTAACTTTTATAAAAAATGTATTTATTTATTTATTTGCAAGCAAAGAGAGATAGAAAAGAGACAGATAGAGAGAATGGGTGTGCAAGGGCTTCCAGCTGTTGCAAACGAACTCCAGATGCACGTTACTTTGTTCACCTGGCTCTATGTGGGTACTGGGGAAATGAAGCAGGGTCATCAGGCTTTGTAGGCAAGCCCCTTAAGGGCTGAGCCATCTCTCCAACCCCAAACTTAATGTTTTTAACATCAACAACAATAACAAAACACTTCTGAGGATCAAGATAAATAGTTGGACACCTCACTATGTTAGAATTTCTAATGAAAAAGTATTTTCTAAAATAGTATATGGCTACTAGACATCATATTTCCAAAGACACCCTCACAATCTAGTATGAAGAAAAAGCAGAACACAGTAGATTCCAATTTAATAATAAAAGAAGAATGTAACTGCTTACACAATGGACACAGGGACTGAGATGACATGCATGTGCTAGTGAGGCATGGCTTGGGCCATGGAATCAGGAGCAACCTGTAAAAAAAAAAATAAGCCAATGAAAGTTCTTTATAGGACACGAGGGAGAAGCTTCTGAAAGTTCAAGTGCACCCCCAATGGCAGTATCCCAGCTTATGAGGCTGGGTGGCATCACTCCAAGGACTATTCTGAAGGAGGACAGTTCAGACACTGCTTCTCCTCTCCACATTTTTTCTGAAGAAAGCAAAAATGTCTAGAACTAAGTTGGCTGATTCCAGTCAGGAGGCTGTGAATGTGACCCTTTAAGCTACTTGGCATTTTGTGTTAAAGACCAGCCATCAAGAGAGAGCCGTTACTGACTTTTTCCGCAGGTACAGGTGAGGACCTTACCTGTAGAACACCTAGTACCTTCTCCATTGGTCATGCTCATATTGTCTGTTTCCTACACCAAATGGAAATAAAAAACAAAGTAATAATTAAATCTTTCCACTTACTTGCAAAAGACTGACACAATTTTAAGTATGCAGAAAGACAGTATGTTGAACTGTATTTGGAAGACAGAACTTTATTCTTTTTAGTTGTGGCCACCTGTCATTAAATTTTGTTCTATAATTACCCTATTAAAGTGGAAGCAATTAATTAGGAGGTAATGCCATGTAGTGGAAGGAAACTGTCAAAATTGTTCCTCTAAATGCCAGTTCCAACCATCTGTGATATATCTGGATGTTTATTACTGCTAATGACTTTGGGAATGGAAACTCATATGCAGATGGCTCCAAGGGGACTTTCTGCCAAGCACAGAAAGTGACACGTGTGGCTTTTCCAGAGCTGAACCAAAAGTCTCAGACCCTCACCTCAGTGTGGCCGACCATTTCTAATAGACAGGGGGTGTGGGAAGAGACTTGGAGCAGAATTACCTGCTAGTAAAAAGGTGATAACACCTTCTCACGACTCATTCTTGATTTTTTAAAAACATGTCTTGCATGATGACCTTCAGGTGTGAGGATGATGGTCCAAACAGATGTCCACATTAACATGACCTCCCTCCACCACCCTTATCAGCTCTGCCCCTACCCTTGTAATATGTTATAGTGCAGGCCTCCAGCAGAGTCATCATGAGAAGGGCAACGTGAAGAACCACAAACTCAGGTACAGCTTTGCACTAGAATTAACACATCTTCTCCTTACCAGCTGGGCTGAGCAATAGCAAGGGAGAAACCAGAATTTCTCTCCTGGTGCCTACTTGCTCACAGAGTAGCTGGGCTCCAGCCAAAACTTTGATGATGTTGACCATCCCTGGAGTACACCCTCCCTTAGGCAGTAGCCCTGAGCCTTAGCTCTCCACTTGTCCAGCCAGGTCTAGATTTGAAAATGTGCCAACTCTGCTAGAGATGAATACTTCCATTATGAGTCTTTTCCTAATATAGAGATTTTTGTCTTTTGCTTCTATCCTTGAAAAAATACCAACTTTTTACTGGGACTACTTTAGCATCTATGGAAAACAAGAAATAGTTCAAGGTGGAAAAAAATTCAGTAAAAATAATGTGCTGGTCCAAAATACAATCTCAATAAATATACTGAAAAAGTAGATTATTCAACTTAACAAAAAACCATAACAAAACAAAATAACAACAAAATCTGAGCAATACAGTAAACACTTCACATAGACTTGACACTGCAGTGCACCCCCCCCCCCGCCCCAACTGGCACAACAGGCCTGTGGACCTTCTTTCATGCAGGAAACATGCCATCCTTGTTCACATACTATTATGCAGGAGCCCAGGCACTCCCAGACCTAAGCCTTCAGCCTGATACCAGCCCAGCACTTGGCCACTTGTTAGTCTTTTGGGCCCTGTAGCTTTTCCCAGCTTGATCCTCACATGGAGGACCATGATGTTCTATTATGACTCACCCCAATCAAGTAGGGTTGCCCTTCAAAGTCTCAAACCAGTGCACAGCTTCTAAACAGTTTTTAGGCTTTAACTAATGTGACCAGTACAGTTTTTCTGTTTCTAAGTGACGAAAACAGCATAGGTAAAAGTGCTTCTTTGGTCTTAAAAGTCAGCTAAGACACATACACACACCTCTTCGGAGCTCCCAGCATAACTATGTGGGTAAAGGGACAGGAGCCATTTTTTGGACTGGAGGGAAGCAAGCACTAAAGAGTGCTGCTGTACTAGATCCTGCTGCCCCAGTGCCTGCATGCCTATGACAGTAATGATAACCTTATCACTGCTCCTTTCTGAGTCAGGAAGACCTGAATTTTCTTTATATATCTATACAGAGTCCCAGAGGGATTTATTTATTTATTTATATATATATATTTTTTTTCCCCCAGAGGGATTTATGTTAGAGATAAAATGTAAGGAATCAGCCCAGATGCCCACCAATGAATGGATGGGAGAAGGGAAGATACATATAAAACTAAAGACAGCATGAGTTAGTACCATGAACCTTCCTTCTGGATCGTAAACTAGAAGAATTAACCCTTAATAGGAAGGATGGGGACATCACCCAGGGAGATGGGCTCCAGAGAGGGTAGAGAAGACCTAGCCCTAAAACCATGGGCTTTGGCTTGCATTTCCCAATGCCAGAACTGGTTTACACATGGTACCTATGAGGTCCCCAAACAATGCAGACAATTGTCAAGGCACTTGGTTACCCATGAGAGGTAAAAAGTAAGACCCAACTGCTCAAGACACTAGGTCATTGAGAGATCACGCTGGAACCTAGGAGGAATCCAGCTCCCTGCTGGTAGCCCTCAAAATGCTGGAAAGTGCTATGTGAGTGCTGGGGGATAATGGCTACCAAATGTGTGAACAAGCAGGGGATCCTGCAAGCTACAGAATCAACCAGCCAGACAAGATGTGCATACCCGTGCAATAGTGGCACACAGCCTATGTGGGTAATCAACAGCTCTTTGGTAGAATAAGAGGCTCACCAGGCGTGGTGGCACACACCTTTAATCCCAGCACTCGGGAGGCAGAGGTAGGAGGATCTCCATGAGTTCGAGGCCACCCTGAGACTACAGAGGGAATTCCAGGTCAGCCTGGACTAGAGTGAGACCCTACCTCGAAAAACCAAAAAAAAAAAAAAAAAAAAAAAAAAAAAAAAAAAAAGAATAAGAGGCTCACTCCATGGGAGAGAATTCATACCTGGCACTGAGAACCAAATCAGAAACATATGGATATGATGGTCATAGACTCTAGGGAGAACCTCCCACTAGTGTTTGGCCAAGAAGAGTAGCGATACCCATCAAAATGTCTCTCAATTAACTATGCTTATCTCCTTTAATTCATGCTGCTCTCACTCTTGGTTGGATAACTTTTTTTTTTTTAAAAACAGATGGCAGCAAAAAACAGGGAGAACCCAGGTTCATCAAGATGACAAAAAGATAGCTGACTGCCTAGCATGAGACAAGCCACTTGTAGCACATCTGCCAGCGCTCAGGGGACATCACAGAGGAAGGTGATTCAAACACAAGTGCAGTTCACACTGTTATCCTGACAACCTGCTCTGGGGAGATGTTGACAGTCACTGAGGACACATAACTCATCAAAGCAGAAACTCAAGAGGTTGCAGAGAGCTCAACAGTAAAGTCCTTATAACACACCCATCAAGGCTCAGGGAACATTGTGGAACAGGGGACAGAAAGATTATAAAAGCCACAGAATGTGAAGAAGTATCCTGAGGTATTGTTTCCCCATCCTCACAGAGACTAACAGATGCATTCATAACTCCATGGTGAATACTAAACACCCCACTGAGGAGAGCCCTCAGTGGAATAGGGTAGGGAAGAGGGGATATAAGAGGGTAACATGAGGGGAATTGGATCAACATACAATTTGATTAAAGTTCACAATTTAAAAAACAAAAACAAACAAAAAAAAACTGGGCTGGAGAGACATCCCAGCAGTTAAAGCACTTGCCTGCAAAGCCTAAGGACCTGGGTTCAATTCTCTAGTACCCACGTAAAGTGGTTCATGCATTTGGAGTTCATTTGCAGTGATTGGATGCCCTAGTGTGCCCATTCTCTCTCTCTCTCTCTCTCTCTCTCTCTCTCTCTCTCTCTCTCTTTCTCTCTCTCTCTCTCCTCTCTGCTTGTAAATATATATATATTGGTTTTTCGAGGTAGGGTCTCGCTGTAGCCCATGCTGACCTGGAATTCACTCTGCAGGCTCAGGCTGGCCTCGAACTCACGGTGATCCTCCTACCTCTGCCTCCTGAGTGCTGGGATTAAAGGCAAGTGCCACCATGCCCGGCAAATAAATATTTTTTTAATTAAACTTAAAAAAAACAAATGAAATGTGAATCTATGTATATCCATAGTAGCTATGGATATACATACTGAACTTAGAAGCAAAACGCAGGAGGAAAATATCATCATGTCATCACCCACTGAGTTCAACAAGACCTAAGAGTTTGGTCTCCACCATGGCACTGTGGACCAGTTCAGAAATCATCCAACACCCAAAGGAACATGCATGTTAAAGTAAACCAATGCAGGGCACACATATCAGGAAACCAGCCTATATTAAGCTTTTCTTAAGCTAGTGAGTGTCAGGGTTCTTATGAGGGATGGCTGTCAATGCTGGACTGTAGCCAGAATGTAGACAAGAGGCTGGGAAGTGGGGTCCTCGGGGTGCTAGAGACAGAGTCCAGAGCTCAGTTCTAAAGGAGTGAAGAGTCAGGAAGAGAGGTAGGCTGAGGCTGTGATCACTGAGGCAAATGAGAGAGGTGAGTACTGGCTGAGTGAGTGAAGGGACAGAAATCAGGAGAGATGCTTGACAAAGAACCCAGGGAATGTGTATGTTACCTTGAATTCTTTGCTATTTCCAATTCCCCTCAATGGCATCAACTAATGTTACAAACATTAGATTTTGGATGGGGGACAAACAGACGATGCCAAGTCTAAGAGGGTAAATAAGTGTCCTTTTTCAGCACGCCAGGCAAGTGTGAACTGCTGCAGGATGCAAAGGCTGGCAGAGGAGCAGCCTTCTCACTATGTTGGAGGGACAAGAACAGCTCCTCTGGGAGGAAACAGCCTGGGGAGACTTGTTCCTTCTAGGAGGGGGTTTCCAGCTTTTCTCCCAGCTCAGCAAGTGTGAGGGGACCTCATGCAAGGGCCAAGCATCAGGTCATATCCCTGACATTCACCAGGTGTCCCAGGTCTGAGTCCAAACTGCCAAAAAGTTCCTGGGTGGAACATACAGATGATTAAGCCCCAGATCCCATCCCATCCAAGTGGCTATTCCAAGTTGTGTTCTGTGTCACGGCTAGTTTACAAGGAAGGCCCGTAGGCTTTCAGTATGTTTGATGCTCTCTAGCCACTGAGGGACCTCTCCCTCCCCTGCCATTACTACAAGAAAACATCTCTGGAGTTAGCTCAGCTGCTTCCACCTCCGGGGCTCCACCAGTCAAGCCCATGTTTCTTTTTTTTTTTTTTTTTTTTTTTTTAAATATTTTATTTATTCACTTTCAAGCAGAGAGAGAGAGAGAGAACACCAGGGCCACCAGCTTGTGGTCTGGCTTATGTGGGTCCTGGAGAATTGAACCCTGGGCCTTAGGCACTGCAGGCAAGTGCCTTAACCGCTGAGCCATCTCTCCAGCCCAAGCCCATGTTTCTTGATACTACTGGTGCATTGGCAGGCTTCTTACCCTTAGACAAAAAAGTGAGAATATCCCCATTCCTGAGCAGCCCATGTCTGCTTTGCCAAAAAGCTAGACCTGACAGACCAGTATTATGCTGGCCTTCCCCCCACATAGCTGTAGAACCAGGGCAGCAAGGTGGTCTCTAAAGCAGAACTCTTGTCTGGCTGGAATAGCACCATCAAGCTCTAAGTCACACACCCTCTGGACATTTCAGGGCTCCTTGTTTGTGGTTTAGACAATCAACTGCAGGAGCTCCTGAATTGAGAGTAATTGCAAATAAGCTACAGTAACCACAATGCACTGAAGCATGCAGATAACTGCAGGTAGTGAAGTGGTAGGGAGCCTTGCACACTGTTAGGCAAAAGCCTTGGGGATGTCCAACTAGGTCAGAAGAGGTCCCAGAGGACTGGTAGTGACAGGTGAGGCATCTCTGTAGGTTCAGCTGTCTTACTGTGAAGCCAACACAAGTCTACTTAGATCCAGCTTTCCTCCAGGGAGAGGCCTTTCAAAGATGTCCATCAGAAACTCTGTTTTACACTGAACTACATAGCAGCTTTGATATTTCCTAACCCTCCAGACTCTAAGAGGACAAGGATTGGCACTAGATAAGAATTCTGTCCACAGCCTCCTCAGCAGCATCCCAGTGATGGCCTGTGCCAGCTGTGCCCCGAGACTGACAAAAGTGTCAATGGATTAACTGTGCCTTAGGTAGTATTCTAATTCACATGTGAACCTGCCCACACTTTAGAGGCAGCGAAAGTCAAAAATACAAATTAAGGGCTGGAGAGATAGCTCACTGGTTAAGGCACTTGCCTACAAAGCAAAACCACTGGGGTTTGATGCTCCAGTACCCATGTAAAGCCAGATGCACAAAATGGTACATGCATCTGGAGTTCGTTTGCAGCAGCTGGTGCATCCATTCGCTCTATCTCTCTCTGCTAGCAAATAAATATTTTTTAAATAATTTTTTTAAAGAAGACTCATTAGCCAGGCGTGGTGGCCCACGCCTTTAATCCCAGCACTTAGGAGGCAGAGGTAGGAGGATCACCATGAGTTCAAGGCCACCCTGAGACTACATAGTGAATTCCAGGTCAGCCTGGGCTAGAGTGAGACCCTACCTCGAAAAAACAAAGACTCATTGAGTAAAATTACAAAAGTTGAGTCTCAAACAGATATAAATGAATTGATTTTAAAAAATCCGGCAGAGAAGCCAGGCGTGGTGGCGCACGCCTTTAATCCCAGCACTCGGGAGGCAGAGGTAGGAGGATCGCTGTGAGTTCAAGGCCACCCTGAGACTACATAGTGAATTCCAGGTCAGCCTGGGCTAGAGTGAGACCCTACTTCGAAAAACCAAAAAAAAAAAAAAATCGGCAGAGGGGTTGGGATTTAGCTCAGCGGATGATGAGCGCTTGCGTAGCAAACACAAAGCCCTAGGTTCGGTCCTCCGCACTGCAAAACAACAACAAAAACAGCAGAAAGGAAAATTGCCTCTATTTTCACTAAACAAAGAATTAGGTATACCAACACATTACCTATCTCTTTAACTGTAAACATACCACCTGTTTTGCAACAAGGAAGTTTTCAACACAAATATAAAAGAAGCACAGCTATGAGAAGTCAACAGCTGGTGTGGTAGCCTCTTACCTGGACCCTGGTCTCTCCATGGCTGTCCATGCCCAGAATGACCATGTGTGGAGCCCGTCCTGTAGGAGCTGGAGCCCTGTCTCCCCCACCTCCCTGTGGGGACATGGTCAGTGCATCAGCATGGAGCAAATCATCTTGTCCCAGGGTAGACAGTGCAGTGGGTGGTACCCAACCCTCAGGTGTTCATTCAGGCAGGCTGGAACTGGCCTGGCTCAGGAGAGAATGTGGTCAATCTGCACCTGAAGCCCAATGGGAGACTGACATGTGCTTACCAAAGGCACTCTTGGCCTACACCCAGACTCTGCTCTAGGCCCCAAAGCTGCTTCTTCCAGCCAAGAAGGGCGGGGGCTCTGGTCTCCTCAGGCCACTCAGTTACACAGCACTTTTCCCTCTAGGGTGGGACTTGGTGAACTCCTTCCTGTTTCCCATCAAGTTGTTAACACATATTTTCATACTTTTGACATTTCTACACATTTCCAAACCCTCCACTAGAAGGCGTGATTACTATTTGGTGCTTTTAAAGGTATCTTTATTTCAGTGCTCCACAAAGAAAGGGCCCAGAATGACAATGTCCACCACAGGTGGCAACCACAGGCACTAGGGATATGTCTGATGGCAGCATGGCCTTTGGCAAGTATCATCATTTCTCTATGGTGACCTAGTTCCTCTTCTATCTGGAGCCACTGTGGACAAAAGGAGCAAGGACACACTCAATACAGGTTACTTGGATTTCAACTACTAGTGAGGGGAAAAGGCCAAGGACAACTGTCTGTACCTAAGGGCTCTAAGGATACCCAGGGTCATTCCAGCACCTCACAGACCACCTCACATTTGGGCTGTTTCCCTCCACTACCACAGCTGCCATCTTGGGAGCACATTTCTGATGGCGCCACTTCAGAAGTCTCCTATACTTCCCACTCTTTAATGGCCTTCCCCAGTTTCCCAACTGCTGTAACTCATCCAAATCCAACTCTGATCTTTTCCCAGTACCACGAGCTTCCCCACTGTGGCTGTAGCCATCAGCTTGAGGAAGGCCCATTACTGCCACCCTCACTGTGGAGCCCCTTGCTTGTCTGGTACCCATAACAAACTCACATTCCCAGCACAGGGTTGGTCTATCTTGCACATTGAAGGTCTCCACATGCTCAGTACACTGAGTTACACATGATGTGAGTAGCTTCAACTTCTCAACTATTGTCTCCAGATGCAAATGCACAGGGAGGTCAGCTTGGTAGCAGCTTTATCATTCAGCCCGCCACCATGTCACATACTTGTACAGCTCGATTGTACCTTCCTCATCACAGGATGCATAGAAAGCCAGAAGGGAGTCAAGGCATGCAAGACGACCCTTTGCAAGACAATGGCTGCCTCAAAACTGCTCCACACAGCCATGAATAAGCTCCCTGACACTTGTACTCTAGCAATCTCAACTTGGAACCTATGAGCCTCAAGCTACCAACCACTTGTGGTAACAGTGCATTTACTTTGTAAGGAATAAATTTCTGCTTTAGGGTCTCAAATTCAGTCTATCTGCAGTTGGTAGGAGAAAGTTGGGAGAAGAGGAAAAAGTCTGGAAACTAGGGAAAAAGACACTTTCCATTCCCAGTATGGAAATGGTTCCACCCTTGCACAGCTGCAATCCTGTGATGACTCAGGGATCAAGCCTCTTAGGGTTGGATACCCTGAGGAGCCTTGGGGCTTGTGCTGCACACAGCCTTTGAGGGTGAACACTGCCTAAATATAGTCTCGTGAGTAACTTAGGATGAGTTATCTTGTTCAATCAAGAAAAATAATGGGGTGCTATAGAGATAGAGATAGAGAGACAGACAGACAGACAGACAGATAGATAGAGATAGATAGATAGATAGATAAAGAGAAATAATATAATCAGGAAGATACATTTTTTCATAGATAAAGTTAGTTTTAGAAATACCATTTTAAAGGCTAAAAATTGCTCATCACTGTTTTAGAATAATAAGACCTTAGGAAGCAAGCTGGCAACAAACACATTTTGATCTATAATTCTGTAAACTGTAGGCCAGGTGTGGTGGTACATAGCTTTAATCTTAGCACTTGGAAATGAGAGGTAGGAAGACCACCATGAGTTTAAAGCCAGTCTGACACTAGAGTGAGTTCCCTAACCCTAACCCTAACTAACCCAGGTCAGTCTAAGCTAGAGTGAGAACCAACCTTGAAAAAAACCAAACTATATGATTCTGTAAACTGGGTAGGATGTTCTATTTTAAGGGAACAAAGCACAGAAAAGTAGTAAGAACAATGGGAAATGAAACGGCTTAAACAGGGACTACAGTAAATATACCCAGCCTGCCCAAGGAGGAAAAATTTTAACATGAGAAGAAAAGCTAAGGTACAAAACCAAATCAAGTACAAGCCATGAACTAAGAGCACAGGAAAATAATGCACAAGTACACTATTTTTCAACATTTGTCATCTTTAGGTGACAGAACCAAAAGTGGCTGGAGGAGAACATCAGATGGCCCTTCCATCACCTGTTTTTCCTTACAATGGAGTTTTATTGATTCTGGAGCTCTTCCTTTGCAAACCTAACAATTCCCTGGTCTGGTCTCCATTCCCCACAGGATGAGGGTTGTAGGTGTACATGCCCAGCTGTTTATGTACTGAAGACTTGAACTCAGGCCGTCTCAAGCCTTCTCAGGCTTTCATGTATGTCCAGGAAGTGCACTCAACCGCTGAGCCATCTCTTTATCCCTAAACTTTTGTCAACTAGACAAATACTACTGTGTAGTCTGTAAATCTGGGGAACTATGGAAACTAGGTAATCCACCCAGAGAAAGGGTTGTTAATGAACCAATTAACAAGTAAATCCTTTCAAGTAAATCTGAAGTGGTTTTTCTTAATTGCATAGAATTTAAGCCACTGAACAGAACTAAGTCACATTAATTTTTATCTTTCATAATTTTATCATTCTTTTTGTCAATAAACCATAGACAGTAGGTGGGTCTACCCTGGGTCCCAGGGCCTTAAGTGACAGATAAAGGGAAGCACCTGGCCCTTTCCCACCTGTGTGGTGAGAGGTCCAATGTGTTCTGCCCACAATTCGTCGGTTCTCCTTCAAGCAGGCCTTGCTGATCACTGCTTTCAGGTTGTGAAACTTGGTGAGCCAAGATCTCTGCAAACAGATCAGATATAAATGAGAGCTAGTTGCATGTTCTGTAAAGGGAGATGGAATGCACAGAAACAGGGTCTAATACGGTGGGGCCCCTTTCCCCAAGAATCAATAGTGTGGCTGCATACTCTGCACCAGGAGAGAACAGCTGCAGCTCTCGCTTCTTTAGGATGATCCCAAGAGGGTCTTGGAAGATTGCTCCCTGAAAACAGGGCACCAAGCAGCTATGATGGCTGCTTCTGTCTTATATGTGTTAAATAGTCATGGCTGAAAGACTCATTCCTGTTGTGATCATCTAAGAGCATTCAGTGGGAACACTGAAGTCACAACACAGTAGTTGGGAGGGTGGAACTTGAATGCTTTCCTCAGAGTGAGTGAGTATCTCACCCTAAGTGATTCTTTTCTAAACCTGTCATCAACTGGGCTGGGCCAGAGCTGATTCACAAGGAAGTATCTTGTATACCCTAAAGTATACAAAGAAGAAGGATAGCTATATGATTCTGTGAACTGGGTAGGATGCTCAACGTCATGTAACACCCTAAAATTTTGGTGAGAAATGGTGACAGAAACACATTGTCAAATGATTTCCTTTGGTGTGAAAATGTGGAGCGTTCTACCTAACAGACCAGCATGCTCTTGCAATCATACTACCTTAGCATCCTTGTGGGTAATAAAAACATTCCAAATGAGCATTGCAAGAGGCTTCATTTGGAAATCTTCCAGGAATCATGTGGCAATAGTACTTAGAAAGCCGGGGAGGTAGTCAGTGTCCCGAGGAGATGGGTAGCCTTCTGGAGTATGAGTATATTCCCAACTAGTCTGTTTTTGGAGAAGTTTCTGTGCAGGTAGAATAAGCCTTTCTCTCTGCACATTCTTCTTCCCACAGTGCAGTTAGCTATGCAGACACTAACACTGATGCTGCTAGACCAACCTCAAGTCAGGATAGCAGTTCTGGAAATCCTACAGCCCTGTAAATGTCTGAAGCCTGGGGTGATGGTGATGATTCTGGGGAGTATGACACTTGGGATGGGCTGCCTTTGCCGGTTACTAGAGTTACTGGTTTCAAGCCTGTTTCAATGTGCAAAAACCCAAACTCACATTTTGTTCCAGAAGGACCTCCACAGAACACCCTTTTTCAGATTGCAGGTACTTCTGATGGAACAGCTTGCCGTCAAACACATTCCAGGGCATGAACTCACTTGTTGTCCAGGGGAAACCACATGCACTGTTGACCAAGGCCAGGGTGGTGAGGCCACGGATGAGAAGGGACCCCAGCTGCACGGCTCTGGAGTTGATATACTCCAGCTGTGGAGACATTTGCATATACAGATCTCAAAAAAAAAACCAGAGTAGATATGTGAGGATCTCAGCACTGCACTGAGCAGTACACTGGGCTCATGGACGCCTCTGACTGCAAAGGGTAGCACATCTGGAGCACAGGTGTTCCTCAAGTAGAACTGCCTATATCTATCTCTAAACTAGGGATTCCATCTGTGCTGAACAACTTT
The DNA here is from genome assembly GCA_004024765.1 of Zapus hudsonius. Lineage (NCBI taxonomy): Eukaryota > Metazoa > Chordata > Mammalia > Rodentia > Dipodidae > Zapus > Zapus hudsonius. The sequence goes on from PVHP010001336.1 coordinate 27,807, forward strand.
TTTCAAGTTCCTACGTGCCATCCAAACACCTTCTGCTTACTTCTTGGGCCACTTTGTAATTCAGCTTTAGTTTTTATTGTTACTATTGGATTTGTTGTCAAATCTTTGTCAACAGTGATTTGGGAGAATTTTCTCCTGGTTAGTTGCTTTTTTTCATTTTACCAAAGCAATAATTTTTAATGCTGATGAGGTCCAACTTATCAATTTTTCCTTTTAGGAATCTTGATTTTGGTGTGTAGTCTGTGAGCTCTTTACAAAGCCCTGAGTCCCCCAAATTTTTACTACTTTCCGAAAGTTTGATGCTTTACATGTAATTCCATGTTCTATTAGAGTTAGTTTTTGTATAAAGCATGAAGGTAAAGCCAATGTCTGTTTCTTTGCCTATGAATGCTTGACTTCTCCAGCACCATTAGTTAAGACTCCTTTCTCTGGCAAGCTGTTGTCAACAGCATCTGAGTGCATTCTCTATTCTCTTCCACTGACCAACTCCACATTCACTGCTTGAATAACATGCTCCTACAGCCAAGTATACCATCAGATAGTAATTCCTCCCTTTGCATTCTTCTTTTTAAAAATTATTTGAGTTGTTTCAGTTCCTTTGTCCTTCCACATAAAGGATAATCTCAAAATAGCTACAAAAGAAAAGCATTATTATTATTATTATTATTATTATTATTATTATTATTATTATTTTGGTTTTTCAAGGTAAGGTCTCACTCTAGCCCAGGCTGACCTGGAATTCACTCTGTAGTCTCAGGGTGGCCTTGAACTCACAGCCATCCTTCTATCTCTGCCTCTCTGCCCGACTGCTTTACTAATTATTATGCATACTTTTTCAGCCCACTAACATAGTATGCCTGTCTCTTCATTTATTTAGGTTTTCTTGTATTTAGCAAGACTGCAATTTTTGGCCTATTGATTCTATTTATGTTGTATTTATACCTAGATAATTCATTTTTATATAATTATAAATGGTACTGTCTGTGTTCCATTTCCTTATGTTCACTGATAGTATATAGAAATACAACTGAATTCTGTGCGTCTTTTCTCCTGATGTTTAACTCATTAGTGTTTACTTAGAGCCATTCCCTCCAGCCTAAGTTGAGAGTTGGGTACAACTGGTGTGTCTGTCCTGAGGAGGTCCAGAATTAAAGGCAGCCCTGAGGACACTGACTCATCTGTGTATCAAAAGGTGAAACCCCAACAGGCAGGGACTGGACAGAATACCAGCTCTGGTCTCATCCGGAATCTTGAATGCATTATCCTCAGCTGGGGTTTGCCTGACTGACCTAAAATGGCCAGGATTGTAATGTCTGTGATTGGGATGGTTCTGCTTCCCTCTCACAAGCGCCCCCCCCCCACATTAGTCTAGAGTGTTCCTCTGCTTATAACTAAAGGTTCTACATGTTTTTTATGCCCTTTTCTTTACTTGTTACGCTGACTACAACTCCCAGCTCTACACCAGACAATAGCACCAGGACTGGGTGTTCCTGCTTTGTCCTGATCTCCATGAAAAGCATTTAGTTTTTTTTGTTTTGTTTTGTTTTTTTATGCATAAGCTATATGCTTTTTTTTTTCTGCAGATATGGATGTTGACCAAAGTCCCCACTAATCTTTTTTAAATTTTTCATCAAATAGCATTAAATTTTGGCTAATGCTTTTTCTGAACAATTGATATGTGATATTTTTTCATTAGCCTATTAATATGGAATATTATGTTAACTCGTTGATTTTTAAAAATTTATTGTGAGGTATGAGCATGTAAAGGTATTTTGCAAATGATTACCAGATACTTATTCCACTTTTTGCATCTGGCTTTACCCAGGTGCTAGGGAACTGAACCTAGGTCAAAAGACTGCAAGCAATCACCTTCAACCACTGAAAAAACTCAGTCCATCACCCCACCAATAATTTTTAAATACTCAATCAGCTCTGTACCCTGAAATAAAAAACCTACTTGGATCATGGTGTATGATTCCTTTCACACACTGATGGATTTGATTTATAAGTATTATTAAGGATCTTTGTATCATCGATGTAAGAGGTGATGTCCTACAATTTTCTGCTTTGCACTGCCTTTGCCTGGTTTATGTATCAGATAATACTGGCCTAACTGGGAAGTGTTCCATGCTCTATATTTTCTGGGAGAGATTATTTCTGGGAGAGAATTGGCATTAATGAGATATGTCTTAGAGGAATTTTAAAACTATGAATTCAATTTCTACAATAGTCATAATTAAAGTTATTTAATTATTTTAGGATACGTTCATTTGTGCTTTTAGAAACTTAGTCTCTGCCTGTGCCCAAGACATTTCCTATATGCTTTTTTATTTTGGTAAGGTCTGTAGTGACATCATCCTCCACTTCTTGGATAGCAGTGACATTGTGACAGCAACCCTCTCAAGCACGCAGGTGACGCCAGTGCTAGGCCACCTCCTTGAATTCTGTCTTCTGCAGCATTTAGTCATTTCTTACCATGTTTTTAGCCCTGTTCAGATATCCTCAAATCTGTGTATTTAAAAGAAATATTCTGCTAGCTTTTCTTTGTCTTTAAACTAGAAAACTAGGGCTGGTGAGATGGCTCAGTGGTTAAGGCACTTGCCTCCAGTGCCTAAGGCCCTGGGTTCAATTCCCCAGGTCCCACATAAGCCAGACCCACAAGGTGGTGGCCTTGAGGCATTCTCTCTCTCTCTCTCTTTCTCTCTCTCTGTATCTCTCTGCTTGAAAATGAATAAAATATTTTAAATAAAAAAATAAACTAGAAAACTAGTCCAGGCTCTCTCTCAGATTCCCAGAATAGTTTCTAGAATTAGGGTTCCTAACCTTTTGGGTGTGGGGTATTGCTAAAAGGGACATGGAGGGCATAGGGTTAAAGGAAGTAGAGGCCGTCTGAAGCCCCGATAAAGTCTATGGTTTGCTTATCTCTGAGCTTCCTGGAGACGCAGAAGGTGCTTCGCAGAAACTCCTTCCTTTGATCCTAGACCTCAGAGCCCCTTGGGAGGGAACCCCATGTTCTCACCCCCACTGTACCTGGACAATAGAGTCTAAGGTGACAGTTCCTTTGCCCCGCCATTTGAATGGCCCTAAGGTCACGTCCACTTGGGGCTGATCTATGCAAAGCAGGCATTCACAGGTTGCTGACCACTACCAATCTCCTTTGCCTGTTTGAGAGAGCTTTTCATCGCACTCTCCTGGGTAACTCTGCCCGTCACTCTCTGGAGAAATGAGCTGTACACTAATGCGGAGAGCCGCCCTCAAGCGGCTCACTGCCATCCAGAGGTCGCCTGCTGCCTTCCTGCCCAGGTCCGAGCGAGCCACAAGCCGCAGCAACTGCAGAACGCCTGGTGCCCCAGGCAAACAGAAAGAGCCGCAGACCCCAGAAGCTGCTGGCAGCTGGGCCACCAAGCGAACCTTACGCAGCAGGGCTGCCCCATGGTGCCAGACACCAGAATGCTGGCAGAACAGCCAGTACAAGATTTGGGGGCATGCCAAAAGCAAACCAATGGGGCTAATGGAATGCTCTAGCAGGGGTCCCCTGTACAGTGTCCTTCATCTGTGTGAAGATCCCAACTCTGAGGGCCTCCACCATCCTATCTGAGCTGAGATCATGGATGTTCTGTTCCTTTATCCAGCTAAGAGGGTCAAAGCCAGGTGCACCCCTTGTCCTCAAAAAAAAAAAAAAAACTCTACAATGTTGTTTGAAATATGTTGGGCATGGTGGCACATGCCTTTAATCCCAGCACTCAGGAAGCAGAGGTAGGAGGAGCACTGTGAGTTCAAGGCCAGCCTGGGACTACAGAATGAGTTCCAGTAAGTCTGAGCTAAAGTGAGACCCTTACTTGAAAAAAACAAATTAACAAAAAAAGATGAAATACAAAGTTTCCTTCTGTTACAGTAAGGACAGGATAAACTCTTGCAGGAAAGTAAAGTGGCTGGCTACAGGGCACAGAAAGGACAGTCTCAGATTAGAAATCAGACCCATGACACTCATTCATGCCACCAAATCCTGAAAATGGAAAGTTTAGTAAATGATAGGTGTGATTCTAGAGGTTAGAATAGGCTTTGACTCAGGCTCAAATCAGAGTCTTTTTTAGTGAAATCAAGTCTCAATAATACAAACAACAACCATAATAACAGATTTGGCTGGAGGTGTGTCAGCTCCTGATGATACTGAGGTGAAATCAAGAAGCATTTCTCTTTTTAAACAAACCAACCTGAGCTGCATGGAACCTTCCTATTTCACACAGTACTAATAATTCACTCCTCTACCCCTCCACACACGCATAGGATCAACTCTGAACTGAGTCAGCAAAGTGCAGCTCAAGTGACACTGCCTCAGAGGTCATGACCCTGAATAAGAGAAAGACATCATAACTTCGGTAATTCTGTTAAGTCAAGAAACTGTACAGGGCTGGGGAGATGACTCATCAGCTAAAAGCACCTGCTTGTAAAGCCTGTCAGCCCAGGTTCGATTCCCCAGTACCCACATAAAGCCAAGTGTACAAAGTGGTACATGTTCTTGGAGTTCATTTGCAGGGGCTAGAGGCCTTGGAGTGTCTATGTTCTGTCTCTCAAAATAAATAACTTTTTAAAAATGTATAGATATTAATACATTTTTCTAAGTACAACTTTGTCTTGCCTCTGCTCTAAATGCAGGATGAACTGAAGTGGCAGCTTCCATGGCACCTCTGTGGTTCTTTGCAGTCACATAGATCCTTTCTGGATCTGGGGACACTGACTGTCCCAAGATCTGTTTATAAGTGCTTCTCTGATACATCTGCCCTAGGTTTTTCCTCCCTGAGCATTATGCAACTTTCAGAACCAAGATAACACCTTTCCTCCTTGATAAGTCACTGAGGACAAACAGCTGCACCAACCTGCTAGAGGAAGGGCAGTTAGGAAAGCTGGGTGACCAATAGCAGCTTCCAAATTAACCAACAGGAAAAGAAATAAAGAACGGAAGAAAAGAAAAGAAAGGCAGGCAGGAAGGCAGGAAGACAGAAAGGAAGACAAAACAGACTACTAATTTGAGTTAACTGCAGTTTACATGGGAAGACTGCAATAGAAAATCTTTTTTTAAAAAATATTTTTATTTATTTACTTATCCATTCATTTATGACTCACACAGAGAATATGAATGGGCACACTTGGGCCTCTAGCCACTGCCAACAAACTCCAGACACATGCCCCACCTTGTACATCTTGCTGTATGTGGGTACTGGAGAATCGAACCAGGGTCCTCAGGCTTTGCAGGCAAGTGCCTTAACCAATGAGCCATCTCTCCAGCCCAAAAGAAAATCTTAAGGACACTGGGGACTCAGGAAGGACCTGGACTAGTATGGCAGAACACTGGTTGGCTCTCAGCAATCAATGGTTTGGCCTTTGGCTTGTACAGCTCAGCAAACAAAATAAACAAAGCAAAACTCATTCTGTATTTTGTAAACAGGTTTTAAGATGCTCTGGAATGAAAGGCAAAGAAAAGCTGAGCAGTGGAGGTAATGGAACCCAGTGTCCCTTGCCAATGTATGGGAGAGGAGAAACTGGAAAAACAAGGTCTTATGTTCCAAATACCTCAGCAACAGTAAATATTTGGCAGTAAACAGCTAACCTGGAGGGGTGCTTACTTGTAAATGAAGGTCTATACATATCTGGATGGAACAAAACTATTCAAAGTCTCACTGAAGACCTGTCCTAAATATATAAATGACTTGTAAATAAGCAAAAAAAAAAAAAAGTCCTGCTTTGATTATAAAGATGCTACATTAAAGTCTTTCTTCCTTAGAAGTTACTAATTAGAGTTGAGCACAATTTGCCAAATAAAGAAGCAATCCTGACAGGTAGGCCAAACACAGTTACATGCAGAGGGAGGAAGGGAAGCCTTTCATGAAAGTTTGTTGGAAGGCAACTATGCTTACCACTATACCACCAATGCAGACTTGTAAAGATTCAGAAGAACAGATTGCTATCCGCTCAGCAGCCTCAGCAGCACCATTTACAACTGAGACTTCTCACATATCAAATATCTTATTTGTCCTTTCCCTGGAGTGTCTCTGCCCATGGTTTGGTACTGATGTAGGAATTTTGGGGTTCAGGAGGTCCCCCAGATTTATGAACTCCAAGTTTCAGGTCCTTTCTTAATCTTTAATGAAGAATAAAAAAGATGGATTCAAGAAGGACAAATTATGAATTATTGAGTTTATGTGGGGAGAAATCACAAATTGTGGAGTTTATGTAAGGGGAATTGGAATCTGGGGAGGAAGGTCTGAACACACTTTTATGTGGAAAAGATATTTAAGAAAGACTGAAGTTTTAGAGGAAAAAAAACTGGAATAAGGAGGATCACAGTGAGTTTGAAGCCACCCTGAGGCTATATAGTGAATTCCAGGTCAGCCTGGGCTTAGAACGAGACCCTACCTCAAGGAAAAAAAAAAAAAAAAGGAGCAGGACGTGTTGGCTCACGGCTTTAATCCCAGCACTCTGGAAGCAGAAGTAGGCAGATTGCCATGAGTTTGAGGCCACCCTGAGACTACATAGTGAATTCCAGGTCAGCCTGAGTGAGACCCTACATCAGAAAAACAAACAAACAAACAAACAAAAACAGGAATAAAGCTGCAAGCACATGGAGAGCTAGAAGGAGCTGAGGCTAAGTTAGAGTGGAGCCTAACTGGAGTAATGCTGTGGGGTATGAAGAGCTAGAGACCTGAAGCTTTTTAAAGAACAAGAAGTTAGAGTGGAGTCATGGGCATGTGGCATGTGTGAGGAAAAAGAAGCAGGCTTCTGAGGAAAGAACCAGGAGCACATGGAAAGTGAAATCTAGAAGTACCCACCAGCATTTACTGCTGCTTTTCCGTGGAGGGAAGTCAGGAAACAGACAGAAAAGCTTAGAAGAGAAAAACACATGCCATGCGCCATGGAGGAGGGTTAGGGTAAAGTTAGAAGTTACCCACATGGTAGATCCAGAGTGTAAATACACACTGGTGGACATATGTAACTAGGGAAAAATTATAGAGCAGAGACAAATAGAGAGATTAGAATTAAGACATGGGGGTTTCCAATCCTCACCCAGTCAGTTGGGACCAAAACTCACTGGGGGGGGGGAGGACATCACAAGAAAACAAGAGTCAGAAGAGACTAGAAAAGCCAAGAGAAAGAAAGGGGGTGTGGCAGTAACCTTTACAGGTTGATTCAGGTAGGCGGAGAAAAGATCAGATAGGCTATAAATCCGGAGGATGGATTCGAGAGTCCACCCACACTTGACTGTGGACAGCAGGCGGCATTGTCCTCCCAGGAGTTCTGGCATCCGCATAGCATGAGGAGTGGCATCTCCTGGTTCTCCCTGAACCTCAGTCCCTAACTGGAACTGCTGGTTTTCTCTTGGTGATTCATGTGAGCAGCCCCAGAACCTCACTGTACTCAACAGATACCATACACTACAGCCTACAAATACAAGTGACTTGAGACAAATATGTGTCTTCTGTACTCTAGCAGGGCCTGCCCCTTCTATATACTGCAACAGCGTTCACTCACTTCCATTTCCACAGTGCCCATTTCTATTGGTTACTGTTTTCACCGCTATGACAAAAGATAGGTTTATGCAGGCTTAGAGTTTGAGGGTACAGTAGTCCATCAGGTTGGGGAAGGCATGGTGGCAGGAGCATGAGGCAGTTGGTCAGATTCAATGTGCAGTCAGGAAGCACACAGCATTGAATACTGGTGCTCTGCTGACTGCATGACTTCTGACTCAGAGGGTGAGGAAGGAGAAACAGATTGAGCCCCAGGCTATAGGACTTGGGTGCATGCTAGGGACCCCAGAGAGCTGTCTGTCTTCAGGAGTCCCATCACTAGAGAGTGTCCAACACAAGGACTCAGAACAAAATTAGACTTTCAGTGTTGGAAAAAAACTGTTAAAGGCACATGCTTGCAAAGCCTGCTGGTCCAGGTATGACAGCCCAGTATCCATGTAAAGCCAGTGTACAAAGCGGTACACGTATCTAGAGATCACTTGCAGTGGCAAGAGGTCCTGGTGTGCCCATTCTCTCTCCACCTCTAAAATAAATAAAATTTAAAAATAAGTAAAATGTCAACTTGTCTCTGCTTTTCAGTGATTTCTTTTAGAAGTAAGGGCATTATCAGTACAAGACATTCCTATCCTTGCCTGGGCTACCTCAGATCCCTCCAGGAGGGTGTTCTTAGGAGCTTTTCTACAAGTTTGGCTGTAGACATATGTCCCTAGAATCTAAGCTCCTGACTAGGGATCCCTGCAGTCTCCAAGACACCTGGCTTTGAATACTGGGTCATGTTCATACATGTGTACACATGCCTGTGTATGTCCATTCAGCTGTTCTAACTGTGTTATGCAACTCATATAAATGCACTTTAAAAAAATATTTTATTTATTCATTTTCAAGCAGAGAGAGAGAGAGAGAGAGAGAGAGAGAGAGAGAGAGAGAGAGAGAGAGCACGCGCACACCAGGGCCACCACCTTGTGGGTCTGGCATATGTGGGTCCTGGGGAATTGAACCCGCGGCCTTAGGCACTGGAGGCAAGTGCCTTAACCGCTGAGCCATCTCTCCAGCCCTAAATGCACTTTTTAAAAGAGGAAATGCAAATAAATGAGAAAGGAAATAAAACCACCCAGCTTCCATTTCCTCCACAGTAACAGCAAAGGACTTCTTTCACTGGGAACTTTTCCAGGCCATACTTGCTGCAACCCTCTTCATCATAAAGTGAGGGTTTATCTTCCTCCAGGGTGGGAACATCATCAGTCAAAGTAATACTTGGTTCAGGAAGGATTTGTAAATAAGACTTTTTCTTGGTAAGCTGCCAGAACTATCTAAGAGTAAGCTCCTTTCTCTGATGTAGAGATGCTGTAGAGAGCTATCCCAGTATGAGGCCAGGGCAGATGGCAGGGTGGAAGAAAGGGGCGTCAACAGCTGTCAAAACCAACACTCCTGCCCATCACATACTCCCTTCTGAAGCTGGACCTGCTGTTCCTTCTCTACTGACTTTGCCACCTTAGATACTCCTAAATTTGTTTGTTGTCAAAAGTTCATCTGGGGGGCAGGACTCAAAGAACTCTGATCTGAATTCACACCTAGCTCCTCCTGAACATTCTGGCTATGCAGCGAAATACCCAAGAACAAGCCTGGGTCTGCACATGTGTTAGTGTGGCCATCTAAGGGAGGGCACATTGGATATAAGGATATTGTAAGTAATAGCAGCAGAACTCATGAGAACAGTTACTACTTACCTGACAGAAAAGCAGGGGCCAGCCACCTTCATCTTAGACACATGACATTTTCACCTTGCCTGAACAGTATTATGTTTTCCTAGTAAGAAAGTTGCTGCAGCTCCTAATATCATGTCTATTGGATAACATGGTCCTGGCTCTACAAGGTTATTACGAAAGCAAAAGTCTCTCACCGGTACTCTAACCTTTTGCATATTACTGGCTAGACTGGGACACAGGGCTTCACTGTCTCCCAAAGGAGAGGCAAAACCAAGGATATGCTAGGAATGGCTCAGATCTCATTCTTATCTGTGCATCTACACACATACACATGAGGGGTCTTGGAATAACCCTAACCATAACCATACATCTGTATGCACACACATGGGAATGCACACCAGGCCCCACTGAACCTGGCATTTAGGCATGTTCTTAGCTTTGCTTCAGCAATTCTGTGCAGCGTGGAAAAATTCTCATTGGAAGGGGATGAAGGAGGAAATGAAGTGAAGGGCAGTTACAAAATGGAGCTTGCTCCTAAGATTCAGCAAGGGCAATACCAGATGGAATAGAATCTTCACTACATGAGTGTTTTTCCCTAAGTTAGGAGGAAAGAGCAAGCAGAAGTGATAAGTTCAAAAGAGAGATGGTGAGGATAAAAAGAGATAGAGAAGAGCACACAAGGGGACTGGCCTATGGTCAGCCCCAAGGCCACCCCAGGATTAAGAATAGCCCTATAAACATGAGGTGCACAGTGACTGTGGTGAAGTGACCTTCCAAATGACTTCTAAAATCTTAACAACTTATTTTGATATAGGAGTTCCCAGTATGTGTGCTGCCAGAAGTTAAGAGATTTAAAGATCATTAAAGTCTTGAAATCAAGAGATGACTATTGTAGTTTATACCACAAAGACCTCAGAAAGAAAATAATTTCTAAATGTCTGTTTGTTGTTAAATGGCATGTCTAATAGATGCATTTTTGATAGGCGCTCAGTATGGGAATGCCACATTCAGCTGGCTGCTGTTCAAGCAGACACAGGGACCCTGGTAAGGCCTTGCCTGTGGCCTCTGTAGAATGCTCCACAGCAGCTATGCTACTGTGGAAAATGGTCATGTCTCACTTTTATAACTGTGACAATTGTGCACAAACCACTCTCAAGGCACCTCACACTTGCACAGTGCCCTGATGTTCACAGGATTCATCGTGTGCATTCACCAATCTACTCTTTCCCTGTACCCACAAACACATGCCCAGGAAATAGTGATCCATCCTCATAGTGGAATCTGAGCCTACAACAGGCTGTTTCCTAATGTGTTTGACATGAACACAATTTGACTTTTCACCAACTCTTTAATTTTAATTTCCCCAGCCAAAATACGTAACGAGAAACTATGAGAAACTAGAAAAGGTGGTGGGTATCTCTCCTCCAAGATCTAACTCAGAGCTCTCTGTGTGAAAAAAACCCAGAAATTTCTGGCATGGCTGTTCATCTGGAAGAAGACAGGAAACCAGTAGATAGGATGGGGTGGGTTATGTCTCTCTTCAGAGACCTAAGAGAGAACTAGAGAAGGGCAAAGAAAGCTAGGAGTTTCTCTGGTTCTTCTCAGAAGAGAACAAAGTAAAATTACCACATGTCCTGGCCCAGAAGCAGGACAGAGAGGCACTGCTAGGGGTACTTGTAAACTCCGGAAACCCACAAAACACCAAAAGTGATGAGGTAGCGCTCTCTCTCTCTCTCTCTCTCTCTCTCTCTCTCTCTCTCTCTCTCTCTCTCTCATAGAACTAGACAGAAGGTGACATGTACAAATCAAAAGATGTTGAAGGTAGACAGATTTGAAACTTGCCAACAGCATGGAGAGGCTCCCCCATTATAGTGGAAGGACTAGGGAAAGATCAAAACATAGGAGGCTCCACAAAACACACATCTCATGACACATAGACCCTTCAGTTTGTAGTGACTCCTCAGACCCAGTAAACCTGTCCTAAACAATTTGGACATGATATTCTATGTTCTGCACAAAAAGTTTTGAAAGGAGAATTCACGTTACCTATTATATATAATTCAATTTACTGCTTCACTGACTTTCTTAATAAAAAATCATTTTTAAATTAACCGATTAATTAAATTATTTATTTATTTTGGGTTTTTGAGGTAAGGTCTTACTCTAACCTAAGATGACCTGGAATTCACTATGTAGCCTCAAGGTGATCTCAAACTCATGGTGATTCTCCTACATGAGCCTCTGAAGTGCTGGGATTAAAAGCTCTAGAACGAAATGATAATGAAAACACAACACACCAAAACCTATGGAGAAAAGCCAGGCATGGTGGTATACACCTTTCAGCCCAACACTCGAGAGGCTTCTGCTGTGAGTTCAAGGCCAGCCTGAGACTACAGAATGAGTTCCAGGTTAGTCTGGGCCAGAGTGAGACCATCTCTTGAAACAAACAAACAAACAAACAAACAAACAAACAAACAAACAAACAAACAAACAAAAATGATGGGCTAAAACCTATGGCCGTCCTAACAGGGAAATTCATAGCTTGAAGTGCCTAATAATGACACATCTTGAGGCCTTGATAAAGAACAAACCATACCAAAAATCAGTAAGCGGAAAGAATCAGGAAGAAATTAATGAAATAGAAACAAACAAAAAAAAAAAAAAAAAGCAAAGAATTAATGAAACAAAGACTTGGGTCTTTGAAAGGATAAAGAAGATCAATAAACCATTAGCAAAACTAACCAAAACAGAGAGAAGACTCAAATTAGTAACATTAGAGATAAAAAGGGAACCATTCCAACAGATATAATCAAATTTAGAAATCATAAGGACTTACCTTAAAAAAACATAGTCCACTAAATTGGAAAATCTAAAGGAAATGGGTGAATTTCTAGATATATATGACCTACCAAAATTAAACCAAGATAAGGTAAACTGTTTAAATAGCCCAATAACAAGCAACGATACTAAAACAGTTATAAAAAAACTTCCCAACTAAAAAGGTCCAGGCACTAATGGGTTTACTAGTGAATTTTATCAGACCTTCAAACAGGAACTAACATCAATGTTTCTCAAACTATTCTATAAAATAGAAAAGGAAGTAACACTAACAGAATACTTTTATGAAGCCAGTATTAGCCTGATATCAAAACTAGGTAAAGGTATAGCAAAAAAGAAAATTAAAGACTGATCTCCCTCACAAGCATAAGATGTAAAACTTCTCAACAAAATACTTACAAACAGAATTAGGAACACAACAAAAAGATTATTCACTTTGATAAAGATGCAGAGATAGTTCAACATTACACATGTAATATATGATATAAATGGACCCAAGGACAAAAATCACACGATCATCTAAATAGATGTGGAAAAGGTGTATGACAAAATCCAATTCCCCTTCATGATAAAAGTCCTGAAGAAACTGGGAATAGAAGGAACATATCTCAACATAATAAAGGCTATATACATAAGCCTATAGCCAATATTATACTAATTGGGAAAACTTTAAGCTTTTCCACTAAAATTAGGAAAAAGACAAGAGTGTCTACTTTTTCCATTCTTATTCAATATTGTACTGGAAGTCTTATCTATATCAATTAGATGAGAAACACAAATAAAAGGGATATAAATAGGAAAGGAAGAAGTTAAATTATCATCATTTGCAGCTATGATTCTATGCATAATAAATAATACATAATAAAGTCATAATTATAAATACATAATAAACACATAATAAATAATATATAATAAAGTCTCCACCAGAAAATTGTTGGCACTGATAAACTCTTTTAGAAAAGCTGCAGGATACAAAACTAACAAAATCAGTGTCTCCCTCTACACCAACAACAATGTGCTGAAGATAAGATCAAGGAAACAACCCCATTCAAATTGCCTAAAATTTTTTTGGAATAAGCCTAACCAAAGAAGTAAAAGACCTCAATAAAGGAAACTTTAAAACATCTACGAGAGAAATTAAATTAGGCACCAGGAAATAAAAAGACACCCCATGTTCATAGATTGGAAAAGGTAATACTGTGAAAATGTCTGCTTACCAAAAGCAATCTACGAATTTAATGAAACACCCATAAAATTCCAATGCTATTCTTCAACTGAAAAAGAAAACAAAAATCCTAAAATTCATTTGGAAGAATCAAAACCCCCAGATAGCCAAAACAATCCTAAACAACAAAAGGGCTGATTTGAAGGTATGTAACAAAGGAATAGTAACACACAAAAGCAGCATGCAGTGTATTCAGAGATAAACCCATGTAGCTGCAGCCATCTGATTTCTGATGCCAAAAATATTCACTGAAAAAAAAAGCCAATCTCTAACAAATGATGCTGGGGAAACTGGATATCTATATGTAGCATAATGACAATAGATTCTTATCTCTTTCAAGAATGATTCCAACTGGCTCAAAGACCTTAATGTCATACCTGAAACTCTAAAACTGCTACAGGAACAAGTAGAGAAAACAGCTCAACATATAGGCATAAGCAAGGCCTTTCTGAATAGAACTCAAGTCATTCAGCAATAAGGTCAATAACCAACTGACAGGATCTCATGAAATTTAAAAGCTTTTGTAGAGCAAAGGACACTGTTAAGCAAAGATGAAGTCTACAAAATGGTTTTCTAAGTATTTATGTTTATGCCAATATATTAGTGTTCTCTCACTTTTGTTTAAAGCTTCTGTTTTCAGATGGTGGTGACTACTGGGGAGAATCAGAACTCGTCAATGTGTTAAGAAGTGTTGTCTGGTGAGTGTCTACAGTACTAAATGAGACATCTTTTATCATACTCTTCAAGGATGGGGAGGAGTGTTTTGGAATGATGTTTTCCAGATACAAAGTGGTCACTGCATTCATAATCAAAATGCCGCTGTTGTTACCCACAAAAGACCTGTATAATATTGGGTCCATCAGTATGTTTTCATGAATGATGGAAGAGGAAAAAAATAAAAAGATATCAAAAAAGAAAAGAAAATAACTGAAGAGGAAGATCAGTGGAGAAAGTTTGGGGGACAAAAGAGGGTGGTAGGAAGGGACTATACAATTAAAAAATAATAATAAACCAGTGTAAGGTTACTGACAGGAGCACATGTGACTCACAAGCAGCTGTGTCAGTGAAAAACCTATCCAGCATGGGAACCGCTCACAAAATCTGCATCCTTGAAGCTCCCTGCATAACTGGCAGGCAGAAGAGTCTTTCTTTTCCCAGCAATTGTTAATACTTATATAACTTTGGGAAGGGGCCTTGAAGTTTCAGGAGTTTTTGGAAATTTATAAGTTTTGTTTACTTCTGGAGTATTCTGCATGTTACTTTCTAACTGTTGGGACAAAATACCTGACTAGAAGCAGATTATGAAAAGAAAAAGATCTAATTCAGTTTACAGTTTTAGAGGGCAGAGTCTATTATGGCAGGGAAAGCATGATAGGAACACCAAGCCCTGGCCACATCATCGTATTAGCAGAAAAGAAGTACAGCGATAGGTAACAGTAAGCAGAGAAGACCTAGAACACCTCAAGGCCCACCCCCAAGTGACACACTTCCTCTAGCAAAACTCTAAATTCTAAAGGCCCTACAACCTTCCCAAACAGTGCCACTTTGCAGGGGACAAGTACTCCACCACATGAGGCTATGGGGCTCATTTTACATTCAAACCATGACATTGTAGAAGAGAATGTTTCATTTTAGAGGAAATGAGCTGCACAACACTACACATACCCCTCTGGCTCTTACTCTCTTTGCATCTCTCCTTCCACAATGCTCCCTCCATCTACGACTGAGCACTGGGCTGCTATGCCACAGTAAGCCATTTATTCCGAAGAGCTTGCCCAGTTATGCCTCTGAGACACACCTCCCATTACAAAAATAGTTTCCCTCTATGAATTTCAGAGGCTAAAATCTATAGGCATAAACACAAATGTCTAGAATGCAATTTGACAGGCATATCACATTCATTCGACAAAACACCAATGGCCTCCCTAGTGGGCCCTATGACCTCCCAGCCATGAACTTTTGTCCTGACTGATAGTACTAGATGTAAGTTCCTTTCTGTAGAGGGGGGTCTATCTTAACTGCTTTCTAATCAAAGGCAGCTAGTTATACCCATAACAGTTGCACCACTATTTCATCAGTGGCATATTGGTAGCACAGTATGCAGGATCCACAGCTGAGCAGGAATATTGGAGACAGCTCGCCCCCAGCAGCCTGGATGGCACTTTCTAACACTATGTATTTCAGCCAGCAGGGAAGGAGATTCCAGCTTAGTCGCAAGCTCATTTCCCCATGTCCTGTAGCCAAAGAATAAGGTGCTTTCAGCAATAGGGACTTACTATCCACTTTTGGCACATAACCAACAGCAGTAGCAATAGCCTTACAGTGTTTTAGGCCTTAGGGCTCTCCCTGATCAACAACTCACTGGGAGGTAGCCCAACTCTGGCACTAAGAATTTTACACAACAATCTTGAGACTCTGGGGAGTACCTCATTAAAAGAACATTGGGTACAGAAGCATGGATGGAAGACAGTATATCATTTAGCCTTTCATAATCCACAGGCATGTTCCATGAGCCATCTGACTTCCTCATCCTGGGGTGCTGCTATTGCTGCAGGACTGCTATGCAACTTCCCAATCCGATGGTCTTTAAAAGGCTGACATGTTTCTTGGCTTCTTTCAAGGGACACAATCCAGCCTGCCAAGTCAGCTACTAGAGATCTGGCCCTTATCTTTCTGTCAGCCACACCTGGCTGCTGAAAGGACCTCAGCTGGGTTTACAATCTCTAACACCAGCATACTTTCCTGCATGGGAAAAATATACCACATACTATGGAGGGGATAAAAATCCACCCTTAGGACAAGCTTAATCTCTTTCATCTATGCTACTCATTTACGCTTTCTGTGAATTCCTGCACAGGTTCTAAAGCCTCTAGAAACTTGTGAGCACAGCATGTGAATTTATGCTATTTTCTCCCACCGTGGAACTCGAACTAGCCACGAATCTTGCCACATTTGTCTTTGAGTTGCCTGGAGACTCAAGACACATCAGAATGATAAGAAAGCTGACTGCCTAGCATGAGAGGAGTCATCTCTATCACATCTGCCAGGGCACAAAAATATTATAGAGGGAGTGGTGGGTTAAATATGAGTACTGTTCTCACTGTTGTCCTGAGAACTAGGGAGATGGCAGTAGACACTGAGGAGACTCAAAACTCATAAAAGGCTGTTGACAGCTCAACACTAAAGGAGACTTAGCAACTCCCTTCAAGGCTCAGGGAACATTGCAGAAGAGGAGCAGAAAGAATGTAAGAGCCACAGAATAGCAAGGTGTGCACTGAGGCACTGTATGTCCCCACACTGCTCAGAGACTGACTGGTCCCTTCATGACCCCACTGTGATTACTGACAGCCTCACTGAGGAGGGCCCTCAGTGAAGAGGTGATGGAGAGAGGGGACACAAGAGTATAACCCAATGGAATATGACCAATTTGTGATATGTTCATATATTAAAGTTCTCAAAGAAAAAAAAAAGAAAGTTAAGAAAAGGTTGATTCAATAGGGACCTCAAATTGCTATGAGGCTGTAGTGGCCTTGTTGAGTCTCACGGTAAGATAAAATTGGTGGATCTGAATGACTTACACTGACATGTAAATTAGATGCATCAAGTGGTAAGGCAATCAATATTTTGCAAATTTAAAGTTGTTTTTTTTTTTTTTTGAGATAGGGTCTCACTCTAGCCCAGGCTGACCTGGAATTCTATGTAGTCTCAGGGTGGCCTTGAACTCACAGTGATCTTCCTACTTCCACCTCCCGAGTACTGGGATTAAAGCGTGTGCCACCACGCCCAGCTTATAAAGTTTTTTAATTTAAAAAATTTAATATAAAAGTAAATATGCAAAACTGGAAAGATGGCTTTAAAGGTACTTGTTTATAAAACCTGACAGCCCAGGTTCGATTCCCCAGTACCCCTGTGGTGCCAGATGCACAAAGTGGCACATGCATCTGGAGTTCCATTTGTGGTGGCAGGAAGCCCTGGCCTGCCCATTCATTCATTCATTCATTCTCTTTCTCTCTTCTTGTAAATAATAATTTTTTTAAAGCTTTAAAAAAAAGAAATATGTAAACAGATCTTCATGCATAAGCTCGATTCTGGACTTTTCATAACACGTACACACATACAGTTTTTAAAATAAGTTTGAGCTGCGGTATATTCAACATCGGCAACTCTAAATGACAGAACCAGGCCTCCTACTCCTATGGCTTCCTGGAGCTACAATTTCTTCATGGAAGACAAGCTGACATGGTCTCAGAGTGCATGCAAAGCACCAGGTGCTGAGAGAAAACACAGGAGGGGCAGCACGACCCTGCCTGGCTATGTACACAGCAGGGGATGACGATGAGCCTAGACCAGATTGATGCCACCAGAGGAGGTGGCACTGTTTCCCTGACACCAACAAGGTCGACAAAAGCTTGTCTTCAGTACCAAGCACATCTCAAATTCTCCAAAACTGGCAGGGAAGTTGGGGTGCACACCTTTAATCCCAGCACTTGGGAGGCAGAGGTAGAAGGATTGCTATGAGTTTGAGGCCACTCTGAGACTACATAGTGAATTCCAGATCAGCCTGGGCTACAGTGAGACCCTACCTAAAAAACAAAACAAGCCACACACACCTCCAAAAAAAGAAAAAAAATGGCAGGGAGGAAGTAGTTTTCAGCATCTGAGATGATGATCATCCCAGAGATACTTATGTTTCATGAAGACACCTTCACTTAACATGCCCTCCTTACCCTTCCTATGAAGTGCTAACTACAATAGTGAAAAGGTTAGAGAATGCTGACCCTATGGTCACATTACAGCTATCTTCATGGCTGTGACAAACTGACCGGTTACGTCTATACCTGTAAGTTCATAAGCTGTGCAGTTGACTTTCCTTGGAGGCACAAGGCCTGAGCAATAAACGCATGTAAATCCTCCAGGCAAAGAGTGTCCACCTGAAAAGCACAGAGAAAGGTCAGTGTTAGGCTACGGTAAAGCAAATATACGTATATTTATATATCAATAAAACACTTCTTGCAAATGTGTTCTAACTGTCAAATATGGATATGCAACACACACACACACACACACACACACACACACACACCTCCACACAGTCACAAATGCCCACAGGTATACACAAAGCAACATACACATGCACAAACAAATGCTTAGTCCATCATATCCAGGAGTAGCAGTTGACAGGGGTAGGGAGGAGCACAATCTTTCCTCTCACCATCCACAACTCTGGGCCACAGTGCAGTACAGGTGATCCCTTCTGCACAAAGCAGATGAATTAGGGACATCCAGACAGATAAAATATACACACTAGAAAGAGATGCTGGGGGGGGGGAAACATTCAATATCCAACGTTAGCAATCCTGGATGGAATTTTTACTCCTTGGATCCCAGCTTAAAGTAAACCAATGCCTCAGAAGATGAGGCCCTCCAATTCTTTGTGAAATCAAAAGATCTAACAAAAGTGTGAGAGAAAAACAGAGAGAGACAAGGGAAATAGATGAGCCTCATGTAAGTTATGCAATGAGATGGCTCAAGAAGAGATAGATGGTGCCTCTTCCCATCTCTTCCAGACATACTTTGAGTCCAATACTGTGTGTGTTGGCCACTGTGATGATTAATCTTCCTTGCCAACTTTAGAATCACCATGGAAACATACTACTGGATATGTACATGTGGAAGACCTACCCTGAATGTAGGCTGCATTATCCCACAGACTGAGGTCCTGGACTAGTAAAATGGAGAAAGCAAGCTGAACACCCATCTCTCTGCTTCCTGTAACTGTACCCCTCAATCTGTGAGCTGAAATAAACTCTTTTCTCCTTCAATTAAGTTGCTTTTGTCAAGTATTTGGTCACAGCAATGAGAAAAGTAACTAAATGAGGCACCACTTTTGCCATAGAGCTAGAAGCAATATTCACTGGAACACACTGTGATAAGCAAAGGAGAATAATGGCAAATCCATCAGTAAAATTAAAGTAATCTCTCCAGGATAATAAAATGTTTATGTGTCTAGTTCAGATAAAAATGACCTACCACAAACCAAAAAGACCACTGATTGGCTGGGGATCCCTGTGCACTAAACCTTGGGACTCTCATGGAAATAGGCACAAGCCACCACTCAGGTGGAGACACAGATTGCTGCTGAAATCTGGAGACATTTACTGAGCAGTTATTACCCTGTTCCATGTTTATTCCAAAGGAGGCATCATCTTTATACAAAGAGCACTAAGTTTAAATACAGGGAGGAAAAATTTGTAAATATGTAGGACTTATTGCAGGGTCAAGTACACAGTGTATTTTTTAAAAATCTATAATCCCTCCTATCTATTTAGACTGAGGTTTGCTCGTGTATAACTCTAGCCACTATTAGGTAGGTACATACATATTTATGCGTATGTACATAAGTATGTAGGTATGGACATATATACATAAATTCATTTATTTATTTTAGAGAGAGTATGGGTACACCAGGGCCTGCTGCTGCTATAAACAAGCTCCAGATGCAGGTGCCTCTTTGTGCATTGGTTTTACATGACTACTAAGGAACTGAACCTAGTAGCAGGCTTTGCAAGAAAGCACCTTTAATGCTGAACCATCTCTTTAGCCCAACCATTAGTAACTTTCTCCCCCAACCATTAGTAACTTTTTAAGACAAAAAAAAGCAATCTACCAAAATAGTGTAACTCCTTCATGTGCCAAATTTTTATACTCTACTATCACTTTGTAGCTAAATCTCAAAACATGCCAGAAGTTTCTAAGCAGTCTTAGTAACCCAACTGTTTAGACTTCCAACAACAGCTACCAATAGGTTTCACCTTATAAAATATGTGTTCTGTAGTAGGTCACAAATAATGTGTATCATCCAGGCAGTATTTATGAGAGAGAGAGAATGAGCACACCAGGGCCTCTTGCTGCTGCAAAGGAAGTCCAGACACTGTGCCACTTTGTGCATCTGGCTTTATGTGGGTACTGGGGAACTGAACCTGGGCTGTCAGGCTTTCCAAGCAATAGCTTTTAACCACTGAGCCATCCTCAAGCTCCATTCTCAAATTGTGAGTCTTCTTGGCTGACCCAAATCAGACTAGTTTCTCTACAGTTTAAATATAGTGAATGATGTGCAATTTAACCCACACTGTACACTGAAATGGCCAGCTTAAGCTCAACTATATAAAATTACAATATTTAAAAAATTTATCTGTCTAGCCTTTCTACTTCTGAGAGATCCCTAATCATCCTTGTGAATGAATGCAGGTACAGTACCTTCCTGCCATAACCAACTTGCAACTTATTGTTTCTTACAGTGAAAAATATTGAACTACTCCATGTGCTGACTTGAGAGCTCATGGTCAATAGGAGAAGGTAGTGGAAATCTTTCTCAGACGTTTACTTTCCTTCGGTGTTCCATAAATGGGGCTGTGAAGCTAAGCTGTAGGATGCTAGACTTTTTCTTCCTCAAGTAAATTTTAAGAACAGCTGTGACAATGAAGGAAGGAAAAGAGGAGCTGTGTGAACGAACAAAGATGGCTCAAAGCCATCCACAGGTAGAAAAAGAGATTAAAAACATGTATCACAGAACTGACAGTGCAATCAGACGCCTACTACTATGCACACAATAATGTGGTGAAACACTCCTTTTTTTTAAGCTTCTTTGAGGTAGGGTCTCAAGCCCAGGCTAACCTGAAATTCATTCTGCAGTCCCAGACTGGCCTGACACTCATAGCAAACCTCCTACCTCTGCCTCCCAAGTGCTGGGATTAAAGGTGTGCGACACCACACCCAGCTGCAAATCACTCATTTTTATAGATGGGAAAACTGCTTTCTAGCTAGCTATACTTTCCCATTTCTTACTATGCTTCCACTTCAATTCAAACACCTATAGAATAAATAAAAAAATAAGCCAATAATATATGTATTCATAGTTAATATGTAATATCAAAAAAGAAATAGGATATAATTCAAGCCATCCTATATTGATTTATATTTTGATAAATCTTTCATAAGGAAGTATTACAGTCAGTAGCAATGTAAAAACTAATGTTTATACTAGTGCACATGAGGCCAATGATGAAGGGTTATTTACTTAACCACACGATATTCTTGCAAAATGTAAAATGCAGACCTATCTCCAGAATAAGTAGAACCAAGAGGACATTTAGAAAGGAAACAGTGTATGGATGGGTTTCTACAACAGGGTTACATTACTCAAAGGATAGCCACCAACTGTATGAAATTGTCCTCTAGGTAAATGAGAACGAAATGTCATGTTGAAGCATAGCCACCCTGCAGGGAAAGGAGTCAACAGGATGACCTGGAAGGGTCAAAAGGCCTGAGAAAGCTATCATGAGGCTGTAGAAGCAAACACGTGCCAATGGAGACAAACTTGTCCTAAAACAGCAGTGAGGCAAGGGAGGTAAAGAACTGTACAGAGTGGACTGCAGACGGAGACATTTTCAGCCCTTCTTAAAAGTCACCACAAAAGGAGAAGTTCAGTAACAAGCAAAGCTTTTAATTAGCCTTTATGATTTTTTTCTATCTAAAGAACTTATAAAACTAATGCAGAATAAACAGACCAATCTTGAATGGTATTAAGGTGAGGAGCTTGGAACTGGAGTTTCCACTGTAAAAGGTACGGTCAGTACATGAATTTGGTAGAGTGGGAAAACTTTAATGATGAGGGTAGCAAGTAAGACATTTTGCTGGGCACGTCTACAAAACTATGTTATGTTTTCTATGAATGTTATGTCTATATGTTATGTTTTCTAGAATATGACTATCCAATAGCCCTAGGAGGTAGGTATTATTATTTCATTTTAAGATTAGTAAAGTGTTCAGTTAACATCTCACAGTTCTTTACCAGGGCCCTGTAGCCTGAGAAAGATGAACCAAATTGAAGTAGTTCCTGACCTGTGTTTTCAAAGAACTATTTTTAGGTCCATCACCACCACTGGGTTTAACAGCAGGCAGGCTCTCAGTCACATCACCTCTCAGAACCTTCTAACTGCTTTACAGCATCTTGAAGGACTAAGGGTGTTTTGAGGAACAGATGTTAGTGAAAAAGGTCCTGGGAAATCAGCCTATGGAAACACTCACAGCACCCCAGAAGATATGGTCAGAATTATAGAGCAGTTGTAGCGAAGAGAATTGTGAGTCCAATGTTACCTGAACAAAGAGGTAGATCAGGAGGCAGCACAGGGCTCTTAATGGGCTTTCGACCATCTGAAGCTCTTCTCTCGAGGAAGAGAGGTTGAAGCAGGCTAGCAATGTGTCCAGTCGCTGGGTCTGTACTGCTGGCTCTTGGCTCAGCCACAAAACATCCAAACTAGGTGTGCCTCCTAAAAAAAAAAAAAAAAGCCCATTTATACACTTCTAGAAGCACAATGGAAAACCAATAATCTCTTCCCTATCTGATATACTTGAAGCTTCAGAGCTTAAAGAAACCAAAAGGCAAACATGAGCACAGCTTTCTGCTTAAAAACAAACCTAAAGGGTCAGCACATATCCTTCTGAGGCTAGCTTTTCCCTTTTTTATCCTTTAGATTTTATTTTATATATATCAGGTTATATACTGTTTTATTCTGGCCCTGGCTCCTGTTTTACCCTGGGGGCCTCCTCAGTGGTGTTAGGGTATTACTGTGGGGCATGAAAACTTCAGTCAGCCCTGGTGGGATAGTGGGGGGACTGTGTCTTGGGATATTCCTACACACTCTGTGGTTCTTACAATCTTTTTATCCCCTCTTCCACAATATTCCCTGAGCCATGGCAGGCCTATTGTCAGTCTTAATTAGTGTTGAAGTCTTTATTGCCTCTCACTGCTCTTTGGAGAAGAGGAGAGGGCTTTCACACCAAAAAAACCTCTCAGTTTTTATACCCCCTTTAACCCAAGCTGCTCTCACTCTTGGTTGAAGAATCTCTTTTATCTTACAGATGGCAGAGAAGATACCGAATACACAATTTTGTGGACACAGAAGGCAGGGAAAATGGAGAAGAGCCAAGATCCATCAATAAGAAGATAGCTGACTGCCTACCATGTGACTTATCACCTCTACCACATCTAACAAAGCCCAGGAGAAATTGCAGAGGAAGTGGTGACATGAATACTGCTTTTAATCCTATCCTGACAACCATCTCCAGGATGATGGTGACAGACATAGTGAGCAATTAAAACCTATCAAAGATGAAATCCAGAAGCTACAAAGATCTTCTTTTCTTTTTAATGTCTAGGTTAGAAGGGAAGCTGGGGGCTGTCACTCCTGCCCATGTTACATGTCCTACTTTAGGAACATATTTCAGAGGCTTTATCCTAGGCTGGAGAGATGGTTCAGTGGTTATGGCACTTGCTGGCTTTATCTTCCACTAGAGGAGGTGGGTTTGCTATGAGGAAACCCACCAATGACCCTTGAATTGTCTCTAACTCCTCCAGTGATTTTCAAACTTTAGGTACAAAAGAATCAGCTACCAAAAAAAAAAAAAAAAATTCAGCTACAGAGACTTTGTGACACACTTTCTAGAATATGTGTGCAGACCTCACCTCTGAAAGTCATGTATGTGGGGGGTATGTGAATTTTAACAACCCATAACATGAGATCTCTGGATACTATGTTTTGGAAAGTACTTTCCTAAAATCCAAGCAAAAATTTCTAAAGGGTAAGATTTAGGATTTAATTTCATTTCTATATTATTCATGTGTATAAAATGACGTTTTAAATTTTAAAAAAACACGCCCTTATTTGTTTACCTGAATTGTGACAAACTGTGGTGAGTTGAGGTGACACACAATGGACACGGGCAACTCTGGACAAACAGGAAGGTGCCAGTGTGAGAGCTGTAGGAGGTAACACCTTTCCCACCAGCACTGCGAACAGCATATACCAAAACCCTAGAGTGGTTGGGTGAGATGCCCCACATGCTCATCAACGAAACAAACTGGCCAAATGGTGCCAGAATCCAACACAAAAGGAAATTCTTTTTCTTCCTTCATTTCTCATCCTATTCTCAGTGGTGCATTTCCCACCATCAAAGGCAAAAAACAGCTCAGTAAGTCACTTGCATTCCTGAGAAGACTAAAGTTCCCTCCTCAAAAACAAAACAAAACCCCACTGTTTCATTGTTAATTTTAAAGAGAAAAAAAACTTTTTCTCTTGAGACAAAGGAAATGCTACAGATAATTAAGCTACCTATGACACTAGTACTTAAGAGAGAGCATTCCAAGATAAGACAAGTGCTGGTAAGTCTTAGAAACACACTCTGTTTATTTATAAGCTGTTTATGAATCAAAAGAAAACTAGTATTTCCCGGCGAAAGCAGAGACCACTGATATACATTATAGACAGTTGCCATAAGAATGCTGAACACATGGATATATGGAAGAGAACAGCAAGTCAAGAAATGCTCATCTGGGCAACAGTGGCACTAAACCGAGGAAGGTAATCAACAGTTTACTGATTGGCTAAGAAATCTGCTTAATGACAAGGAACTCTTAACTGGAACTAGGATCCATGGCAAAATCCTATAGGGACCAAGAACTCGGGCTTCTAGGGGAAATTCCCACTACCAGAGAGCTACAGAGGCTATAACCATTAGGAGCTAGCCAAAATAGCAATGTTGTCTCATTTAACCTTCATTGATCTTACTCTCCAATGGAGATTCTGTTTGTATTTTTCAGAAGGCACTGAGAGAGCCAGGGACAACTCAATTCCACCAAGAAGACATTGGGTGATGGCTGATATCCTGGCAGGAGACAAACCACACCTAGCCTTCACACAGGGCCCCAATGAAACCTACTAGAAAGGGACGAGACAAACAGGAGACCAACCACCACAGCAAGTCTGATAACCCATGAAAGGTCAATGGAGACAGACACCAACAATACCAAACACAACCCAAGGCAAAGATCCAGAGATACTTAAGATCTCAACAAAAAAGCAGAATTAAAACTCACCCATTATGACTCAGGGAACTAAGTGGAAGAGGGGGCAGAAAGAATGTAAGAGCCATGGTGGGGAAGAATATCCAGAGACATTGTCCCCCTCAGCAACAATACACAGAGGAGAAAGAAAAAAAGAAAAAGAAAAACTGGCTCCCTCTGGTGCAGTTCATAACTCCCTAACCTATGGACAGATCCAGTATGAGCACCGAGGAAGTACCCCAGTGAGTAGGGGACACAGAGGAGGGAAATGGGGACACATTCACAAGATTTGCTCATACAATGAATATACTTATTCATAATAGAGATATTAAAAAAAGAAAACTAGTATTTCCTAATACAAGAACATTATATGAAATCCAGCCTCAAGGTTCACAGAGCTCTACTAGAAAGCCGCTCATTTGTGTACATTCTGTGTCTTCTTCCACAGTTTGATGACACAGACAAGGAGCAGAAATCACAGGACCCACAAGGCCTAATGGTTTAAATAAAAGGCTTTCCAACTTCTGATCCAAGAGAAATAATGAATTTCCACTATCATCATTATTTCAAACATGCTAAAGAAATTTAGAAAACATTCCTTCTGACTTCAAAAGTTAGACATTGTAAAAAAAAATTAAATAAAAAAGCATAAGGAAAAGTAAAATAACCTATAATCTCCCACCCAGACATCATTGTGTCTTAAACACACAGCTCTCAATGTGTGTGAAATTGTGTGAACACTAGTAAGGGTTCCATGAAAGCATCAAAAAGGAAAGTGAGGAGATTTTACATTGTGTTCTATGTACTTACATTCACATGAAAGTTTAACATAAAAGACACACACACAAAAGAAAAAATAACAGGGGCTGGGGAAGATGGCTTAGCAATTAAAGGCACTTGCTTTCAAAACCTGCTGGCCAAGATTCAATTTCCCAGTAACCACCTAAAGCAAGATTCACAAAGCGGCACATGTATCTCAGTTTGTTTGCAATGGGAAGAGGCCCTGGCACATCCATCCCTCCCCACCCTCAAATAATAATTTAAAAAAAAAAAACTAAAAAAAGAAAAGCTGGGCGTGGTGGCAGCACTTGGGAGGCAGAGGTAGGAGGATTACCATGAGTTCAAGGCCACCCTGAGACTACATAGTGAATTCCAAGTCAGCCTGGGCTAGAGTGAGACCCTACCTCAAAAAACAAACAAACAAAAAAAGAAAACAGAGCAAAATGAAACACAAGTTGTTCATGGAGTTATCCAATACCAAGGACACGAGACATGATACATTCAATGAGATGTCCTGCTAATCAATTAGTGATGTTTACTCATGGCTCTTATTCCCTCCAGGGATGGAGATAGGTAAAAGCTTTCTAAGTATATATCAAATAAAGACAGGTGAGAGGGTTGAGGGTGTGGCTCAGTGGAAGAGTGGGAGTCTATCTTTTATGAAGGCCTGAGTTCAAGCCCCAGCACTGCAAGAAAAAAAAAAAAAAGACAGAGAAAAATACAAGTCAATTGTGTGCCAGCTTCCCCCCTCCCCGCCACTTCTCTCATAGAAGTTTCTGACAGAAGCTAAGCACGGTGGCACACACCTTTAATTCCAGCACTTGGGTGGCTGAGGGAAAGAGGACTGCTGTGAGTACAAGGCCAGCCTGGAGGCAACATAGTTAAGTTCCAGATCAGCCCAGGCTAGAGTGAGACCCTGCCTTGGAAGGGGGGGGGGATTTTTTTCTGACAGACGGGTTAGACCTGATAAGGTTATTCATTCTACTCATGTACTGAAGGCAACAATCCCAGGTGCCTTGTCAGTTTCTGAGCAGCTCTTTATGACCTGGGACCTAAAGGCTTTCAAAAGATCATTCAAACAAATTATAGATTAAGGACTCAAAGATTAGTGGCTGGGATATAGCTCAGTGACAGAGTACTTTTCTAGCACACACAAAGTCCCTGGGTTCAATATCCAGTTGTTAAAAAAAAATGCCAAGATTTAGCCACAGGGTTACGGAAGGTTTCAGACTGGGACAGGTAGTAAGGAGGCATTCAGGAAGAAACAGGCACACATGGGCTGGGTGGATTGCAAGCAGGCAACAATGTGCCTGTGATGAGAGTCTTCTAAAAGTTCTGCAAGCCTCTGGTAAATCAAATACCAAGAAATACTAAGCTTACTTACTAAATGCCAAACAACACCTAGCAGTCATTCAAGACAGACAGCTTACTAATTCCATGTGCTTCCTAGGCTTCTAAAATAAAAATGACTCAAAGGGCTGGAGAGATGGCTCATTTTTGAAGGTACTTGCCTACAAAGCCTGACTACCCAGGTTTGATTCCCCAGTACCCACATAAAGCCAGATGCACAAAGTAGCACATGGATCTGGATTTATTTGCAGTGGCTGGAGGCCCTGGCACACCCATTCTCTCTATCTCTTTCTGCTTGCAAATAAATAAAAAGATTTAAAACATATAATGGCTTAAGAGTAACACGGGGAAGAAATCTCTTGTACTTTGTCTAAGGAACTCCAGGTTCTGGAGACAGACGTGGTTATTTCAGACTTACCTTCAGATTCTAAGTGGGTTGAGGAGAAAGCCGAAGAGTAGGGCAGCTCACGGGAGTGGGGAGAAAAGCTAGCTATTCAAGCATCTATGGTGCTATCAGAATCATCAACTTTCACAGTGCATTGCAAAGTGTAACTGTGTGTATCCTAAACATGCACATATACATGCAAACATATAATAAGCACAGGAACACATGTATATCAAACTCTAAATATAGCAAGCCAGTGTTTGTCTACTTGGGTTGCTATAACAAAATACTACAGGCTGTGTATCTTATAACTGCAGAGAAGATTCTCACAGTTTTGAAAGCTGGAAGCCCCAGCTCAAAGCACTAGTATGCCTGATGGCTGGTGAGGTACTATTTCCTGGTATATGGGTTAGCTCTCACTGTATCCTCCTGGGGAAGGGACAAGGCAGCTTTTGCAGTATCTTACAAGGATACAACGCCCACCTAGTTACCTACTCCCTTCCCCAAACTATCAAATTCCTAATTCTGTTTTCAGTGTATAAATTTGGGAGATACATTTAGACCACAGCAACCAGGAGTGTGATTTCTTTTTCTGCTTCCAGGCTGGCCAGCTTTCTTTCCCCTTCCTCCTTGTCTTTTCCCTTTCTACTTTCTCTCTTCTTTTTCACTTCTTTTTCTTGAGGTAGTGTTTCACTCTAGCCCAGGCTACTCTGTAGACCTAGGCTGACCGTGAACTCAAGGCAATCCTTCTATGTCAGCCTCCCAAGTGCTAGGATTATATGAATGAGCCACCACACCCAGGTTCTTTGTATTTTTTTGAGACAGAGCTCACTATGCATCCCAGGTTGAGTTGGAACTCTGAATACTCCTGTCTCTCCTTCCTAATTTTTAAGGAATCTCTCTTATTTTTTTCTATAACCTTTTATTTCCCTTAATTTCCTTCTTATTTCTACCATTTAAGAAAAACAAGCAAACATTAAATCACATGTGATGTTAGAGAAAAAGGTCTTTAAAAAGAAAAATAATAGATGAAACTCACTGAAGGGCACGATATTATGAAGACAGCTAATGAAAACTACTTTCAGAGGACAAAAACCTGGTTAATATTGTCTGGCATGGAGACAAGGCACTTGGCTTTCTTGATAGCTGAGGACAGATTGGTTGACAGGATCCCAATGTTTGTACTGAAGGAGAAACAGGAGAAAGCTAGCTTCTTTTAGGCAGCATCAGGAGCCCAAAGAGAACCAGAAGATGCCACCCCACCTTGGCAGGAACAGAATTTGTGTCTGACCCAGTTTCATCCATAATGGCTGCAGCGCCCCCTACTGCTTCCACAGCCTAGCAACCTGGATGGGATGGTTTGGGGGGTCAGCTCCGTGAATTTGGAAACCAATCAGGTTTCCCCCCTACTTAGATGAATATGACAAAATACATTTTTTATCTTATAAAGGCTTGTCTGTGCTGTTCTCATCTTTCCCTCTGCCCTGTAATCTGCATGGATTTGGTAATGGGGCCAGTATCTTCTTTCAGTATGGAATTTCCCCTGGATCTGTAGCTTCAATAAATCCCTTCTTCCTTCCATAAACTGTGTCTGATTTGGAGGTTCATCTCAGCATCGTGGAGCTGACTGTGATACCTTCCCATATTACTTTAACAAAAATACCATAAGAAAGAAATTACATGTTTATAAAATATTTTTGTAGTATTTGACTGTATTGAAGAACAAACAAAAAAACAGACAAACAAGCAAAACTCACTGTCTTGAGTTTTGTAAGAAATGTTGATGCATTTTAATTTGCTTTTGTCTTAACTTCTCTCTTAGGGTTCAGTCTATCATGGGATTAATAAAAAATATTCCGTATAATAACTTTTATTGCTATATCTCCAAGCATAATTCCTTTTATTTAAAAGTGTTCATGTTGATATTTAGTAAATTACTGATGTTGGTATTACTCTGTGGAAGTAATACCAACATCAAAGAATTTACTACATATGGAAAAGGCTACCACATTTTTAGAAAAATATTTGCTCTTTGAAGAAATTACAAGGTCCACTAAAAACAAATTGTCAAATTCTGCCTGCTTGGTGGTTATTGACACACAGGGCACACTGGACTGCTGATCCCTCCTGACGTGGTTCAGGTACTTCAGATTTACTTCTTGGGATTTTGTGTGTGTGCATGGGTGCCATAGCACACATGTAGAGTCAACCTTGAGGGGGTACCCTGTTGGCCTCTATTTTCATCTTTTTGTGTGTGGGGAGGGAGGTTGAGGTAGGGTCTCGCTCTAATCCAGGCTGGCCTGGAATTCACTATGTAGTCTCAGGCTGGCCTCAAACTCATGGCAACCCTCCTACCTCTGCCTCCCTAGTGCTGGGATTAAAGATGTATGCTACCATGTCTAGCATTCCACCTTTTTTGATGCTGGGAAGGCCAGTTTAGCTGGCCCTGCGAGCTTTCAGTATTTTCTTGGCTCCACCTCCCATTACCACAGGAACATTGGGATATCAATCTATGCACCACTTACATGGCATCCAGCATCATGTGGTAGTTGGGGGGTTGAACTTGGGTTGGCAGGTTTTGTGTAGCAAGTGCATCTAACCACTTCCTAGTACCTACTTCTTGTAATTTCTGATGAACAGTTTTTCTTTTTCTTACCCTATATTCCAAGATGTCAGTCATGGAAATTTGCTTTTCCAAATGCAATAATTCTTTCCACCTCCCATTTCTACTTCTCATCAAAATATATTCCTGAAGAGCTGGTTGCATCACATATGTACAGCCCTATCCTGTTAAATTCTGTGATGTTTACTGAGTGACCCCTAGATACCAGGTATCAGCAGTGCCCTGGAACCATGATTCTGTTTCTTTTTACTCCACTGCTTTGCACCTTGAGAAGCAGGAGAGAGAAATAGAGTTGCAGAGATCTATGTGCTGTCAAAATTCTGTTGTTGTGACAAATACCTAAAGCAGTTTAAAGGAGAAAAGAAACTGGGCATGGTGGCGCATGTCTTTGATCCCAAGTTTTGTATTCCAGGTCAGTGTGGGCTAGAGTGAGACCCTACCTCAAAAAACAAAAAAAGTAAAAATAACATAAAAGAGAAAAAAGATATTTTGGCTCAGGGTTTCAGTCTAACAGTTGTTTGATTCCACTGTTTCCCTTTGTGGTACGGCAGAGCATCATGTCAGGGAGCATGTGGTAAAGTTGTAAAATTCATTGGAAGTTGGGAAGTGAGAGACCAGAGCAGCCTGGAACAAGATACACCCCTCAAAGGCACACCCCCAGTGATCCACCTCCCCCAACTAGGCCCCACCTAAGTCTATACCCTCTCCCAATAATGTCATTAAATTATGGCTTTATCATTTCGACTGATCCACAGCCTTCTAGGTACAGTCACTTACAAAGAGCCCATTAACAAGCCACGTTACAGTTAATCCTTAAGGGTTGAAATGCAAATTACTCCTCAAGTAATTTTGGAAACAGACATTCATACGATGGATCCATTCAAGAGCAGACATCCTACAAATAGATCAAGGCTGTATTTACCTGGGACAGTCATTTGTAGCGGCCTAACAAGATCCGGGTGCCTTAGGGGGTTCCCAGGGTACACGAACCACTCCTTGACCTCTGGGCCGGTGCTGGCTCCATCTGGGGAAAGACAGCAAGTCAGTAGGTGCAAGAGGTCCATATTGTTCATACATACTCTTTTGCCTCACTAGCATATCCTCCGACTAGGGAATGGAGTGCCTATGTCACCAACATCTTACCTTCACCATGACAGAGCCAGTTTTCCTTTCACACTGCCTTGCTGATTAAGGTGAAGAACTGATGCCAAATGTAATTTTTTTACAATAATTATTTATTCAGCATACAGAAGAACAGTTGTTTTAGATGACTGCTACCATTTTTCTCCCAAAGTCTAATAGTTTTGATAGCGACCTCAGGACCAGCCAAGACTTTCATATCTCAGCACATAAATATTTTTGCAACAGTGGGAGAGGGGCAAGGGAGGAAAGGTGGAACATGTTAGCATATACCAATACATGGCCCTGGAGACAGTCACACAATGGACTCACTCTTACCTGACATCCTACAGTGGATACTCCAAGGCTGGCTGTACCTGGACCAGTCCTCATTAGTGAAATCCACCCAGGGCACTTCTCTGGCTAAAGCGTGCCTCCTGACTTACTTACAGCCACCTTCACCAACAGCAAAGACCTCGACTTTTAACAGGAGTCCAATGGGCATGAACTGAGTTTAACAAACACATTAACTCAACCTAAGTTTTGTACATACGACAAATAAATAAATCTGAAAAATTCTCTCACAGTTATTTAAAAAAGAAAAAGAAAAATCACCACCATTTTCTATACTATCCTCTGACTGAGGATTTTAATAGGCTAACAGAGAGTCCCTGAGTAGATGATGTTCTTAGAGCTGCCAACTGTCCCTTGAAGCAGTTGCTGTAAAGCAACCTATGCCTTTTAGAATTCAGTACCAAAAGCTATACATTATAAATAGGAAAAACTCAAAGTTTTCACATAAAATTAACTAGATAGAGAAGAAAAGTTTACTTAGACCGGCTGGCTTGATTTTTCGTAGCCTAAACATTTTACTTAAAATTGTGGCAAATTATAGAAGATGCAGGAAAAGAACTGGAAATAAACAGGAAGGGATACTAAAAACTATACTTTCTCTGAAGGGTGATAAAGGTAAAGAGGATTTAGATCAGAAACTTGAAGTCACAGTGCCCTATAGACTGTGCTCCAACTTCACCTTTGTGACTGAGTAATGGGCCTGGGAGGGGACAAAATGCAGCATATGGTGACATCTATAAGAATTAAGCCTGACCTAGGCCACATCTTTATCCAACTTAACTCTTAAAATGCAAAGACCCCTAAACTCACAACCTTAAAGCAGCCTTAATACTCATCCACCATGACTCAGGGAACTATGCGGAAGAGGGGGTGGAAAGATTGTGAGAGCCGTGGTGGGGGAGATTATCCAGAGGCATGGCCAGGAGAACCTGGCTGAACACTAGGCTATCCATGGTCCCCTGTCACAAGGACTGACCCAGATGACCCATGGAGGAGGTTATCCAGTGGATTGGGGAGGGGAGGGCAGCGGGAAACTGGGGATAACAACTCATTGTTTACCCACTAAATATTGTAACTCATTATGGACAATAAAAAAAAAAGACAAAGAAAGAAATATCCAAAAATGTAGCCTTGACCTCAATGGACCAGGCTGCATTAAATGAAGTTAAGGACTCTGTCTCTTTGTGTCTAGTGACATCTATCTAGATGGTCCCAAAAGATGTTTTCGTGGTGCCAGAGGCTGTAGCAGATGACATCAATATTTCTTTGTTCCATGATTCCAATGGAGATACACACACAGATACACATGCTCTTACACATATATGTGCATATGCATATATTTCTATATTTATATTTTCTACATATTTGTACATTCATATTTCCTTTAAAGATGCCCATATTATCCACATTAACCTTTATTTTGTATGAGACAGAAACATGCTAGTTTAATTTGTATTTCTATCTCTAAGCATGCACTAAGTATATTATAAGCACATTCTACTTGGATTAGATAAAGATAATTGAATATATTTCTTTCCATTGAAGCCAACTGGAAATTTTCAACCATTCCTGGAAATCATTAAATTGAGATTAGTGATTATCTATACTGCATGGCTTAGTGTTAGACAAAGTCAGGAATTCAATTGCTTATTTAGCCTGTCACTTTTAAATCATTCAATAAAAACCTTTTGAGTGAAAAAAAAAAAAGACAAAGAAAAAGCAGCAACATTTTCATTTTTCTTTCTCTCTCATTTCCTCCCTCTTTCCCTTTCTTCTTTTTAACATATGTATTCTTGTTCTCATGTGTGTGTGGGGACTTCTGGGTGTGCATGTGCAAAGGTCAATGTTGGGTGACTTCCTCTATTACTCTCATTTTTGAGACCAGGGCTCTTACTGAACCTGGAATTCAGAGATTTGACTAGACTAGCTAGCTAGCCAGCATGCTCTTAAAATCCTTCTGTCTCTACCTTCCCAGTGATGATATTACAGGTACATGCCACCATACCCACCTTTCTGCATAGATGCTGGGGATCTGAACTCAGGTCTTCATACTTGTACAGCAAGCACTTTAGCCACCTAAGCCATCACCCCTTCTACTCCCCAACCCCAGCCCAGGTGTACCATTTAAATTTCTGTACCCTTGGTCTAGATGTTTGCTCAGGAGGCAGAGGTAGGAGGATCACTGTGAGTTCAAGGCCATCCTGAGACTATATAGTGAATTCTGGGTCAGCCTGGGTTAAAGTGAGACTCTATCTTGAATAAACAAATAATAATAAAAATTATAATGAAACATAACAATGCTCAATGTACATGCATTGAACAAGAGTTTTAAAATATGTGATGCAAAAGGTAGCAGAAATAAAGAAATCAAACAAATGCACAATAGCTAGACATTTTATAAGTCTCAGCAGCTAAGAAGGAACAGGTTAGGCCATCAGTGATGGCTCACAGAGCACTCTATTCAAAAACTGAAATACATCCATCTTTAGATGCACAGGCCATGATGAATTAAGCTGTACTCTATCATCACTATTAACAAACCAGCAACAGCAGCACTCATATCCCAATCATTGAAACTTCATGCAGAATCCCAAAAAGTTGAGGGAGAGGAAATTAAAGATTAATTATAAAGACAAGTTCAATTTGAACAATTTTTCCTATTTACACAGTTATCTACCAGTTATCAGTTTGACTATAAAAAATAACATTCACAAAGCATGAAATTTAAGTCAGTGAAGCTTATATAATTCAATCTCATTCAATAAAATATAATCCCAGGCAGTGGCTGGAGGCCCTGGTGTACCTACTATTCTCTCTCTCTCTCTCTCTCTCTCTCTCTCTCTCTCTCTCTCTCTCTCTCTCTCCCCCTCTCTCTCTGCCACTTTCTCTCTTACTCTCTCTCAAATAAATACATTAAAATATAATTCAAAGTAAATAGTCTATAGTGTAAAATAGTTAATATATAATCATTCAAATAAGAAAGAACCTACTACCCTCAAAAGAACCCTGACTTTTCTATGTGGTGTTTTATAATCACCTTCAAGTTACATCAATGTTTACTTTCTAGAAGAGACAATATTATTGGGACTGGGGAGATATCTAAAAAGTACCTGCCTTATAAATCTGAGGGCCTGAGTTCAATTCTCAGTACCCACATAAAAAAATGTAGGATGTGCCAGGTGTGGTGGCGCATGCCTTTAATCCCAGCACTCAGGAGGCAGAGGTAAGAGGATTGTCGTGAGTTCAAGGCCACCCTGAGACTACATAGTGAATTCCAGGTCAGCCTGGACTAGAGGGAGACCCTACCTTGAAAAAAAAAAAAAGGTAGGATGTGGCATTCCTGAAGATAGCACTCAAGTGCATATGTGTCCACACACACACATATGCAAAGATTAAATAAAGTATTTTTTTTAAAAAAGAGACAACAATTACTAACAATTACCAATCAAGGTGTTCATGAACATACAGCCTTCTGCCAGCATTTTCATTACCCCTTCTTGTCCCAATCACAGTGCAGTATTAGCATCAAAGTCCTCTCTAAGAAGACCATAAAGTTCCTAAGGTCTATAAAATGAACAAAGCTTCACATAAGTTGTAACTACATGCATACATCCCACTGGTTTATAGTATGAGTATTCTTCTACACTCCTGATTCCCCCAAACTATTCCTAATAGTGAAAGATGAGATTATGGTTAACTTTACACATGGTATTAGAAGTCCTCTCATTTTTGCTGCTCTCAACACTGATGGTCCTCACCTGCCCTTTTTGCTATGTACACAATAGGGAAAAGTGATGGGAAAAATATAAACTTTATTACAAAGACTCTAACAGGAAACTTTTTACCTTAGATTTTGTATAATTGTTTTATGAAAACCACATTCTGAGGAGTGTGTAAGCAGACAGAATCTTCTAGTAAGAAGAATCCTACATACTTCTATATCAAGAAAGTTGGGCTGGGGAGATGGCTCAGAGGTTAAAGGCACTTGCTTGCAAAGCCTACTGGCCCTGTTTGATTCCCTGGTACCCACATAAAGCCAGATGCACAAATTGGCACATATGTCTGGAGTTCACTTGCAGTGTCAAGAGGCCCTGGTGTGCCCATTCATTCTCTCTCTCCTTCCCTACTTGCAAATAAATAAATAAAAATAAAATCAAGTTTTCATTTTTTTAAAATATATCCTTTTAAGGAATAAAAATATAACATTTCACAGGAACAATGCATTCTTCATTAGCAACTGATAAACTGCTTACAAATTAGACAGAGACAGCCGGGGGCATTAATCCTTAATGTTCTGCAAACGTGAGTGGCATTCTTAAGAACAGATTTTATAGAGAAATAAAACCTGTTTAATTGATTATCCTCAAAGAGTGCACTCTATTGCATCTGGAAGTTTTTCTGATTAGACCACCACCAAACAGAACCATTGCTAAATGACTACCAACTCTCACCTTTCCAGTCCCCCAGTAAGAGTGAGTACACACGCTGTCGGATAGGGCGGTAGATGAAGGCCTGGCTGGGCAAGGCTTGGTCCAGCTCATCCTCCAGTGTGTTGCTGCACTCGATTTCTCCATTACTCATAATGTTGTACACTAGGTAGCTTTCTGCATGAACATGGTATGTCCTAGCAACCTGTTCAAGATTCAAATACAACAGATTTTTCATTGAGAGAGAAAACAAACAAACAACAAACGCTACCTTCAAACGAATAGTCAATAACGTTCATCCCAGACCAGTTTTGCTAAGTTACTCACATGAGTAACTGCCATTCATACTAAGGACATCTTTTTTTTAGGTTAACAGGTTCTGATGGTTAATCTGTCAACTTAACATGATTTAGAATTATCATGGAAAGAAGTCTTTGGTCATATCTGTGAGGGACTGCTAGCTGAAGTGGGCGGACCCACTCTAATTGTGGCTGCAGCATCCTCTCTGCTGATGTGACTCTGGCTTACTGTTCCTGTCATGCTTTCCCCTCCATGATGGTCTTCTGCTTGAAACTGTAAGCCAAAAATAAGCTTGTTCCTTCCTTAAGTTGCTTCTGGCGGGGTATTTGTCCTAGCAGGAAGAAAGGAACTGATAAACAGGTAGATTCAGTAGAGAGCTCAGGAAGACCTTAAGGCCACAGAGGATAGGTACAGGACACAAGAGACAGGGACAAGAGACAGAAAATGTGGGAGAAATAAAACCAAAGCTAGCAAAGTAGGTTCAGAGTCAAGAAGGCAATCTAACATTGCCTCCCGCTGGCCCACTCCAGGCCCAAGTTGTATGTCTACACCATGATAATGCCACACACTATCAGAAGTGGGCAGCTGCATAGGATCCCATCTACTTTTAAGCTCCTAGTACACTACCTCACCTCCAAGTGGCCAAGAGAGAAGACAGATGAGATCTTGGTCAGAGTCAAACTCAGTGTTAGATTTGGGGTCTGAACCTTGTTCTATTAGTGCTGAGTGGATGCCATGGGCTTTGTATAACTCTGCCCTCAAATCAGAAGGGAGACATGAGCCTCATCTCCACAGAGTTGCATGATGACTAAGACAGTATGAGGAATGCCTTGGACTATTTGTGGTTTTTAGGAATTTATGGAGAATTATCTCTATAGAATCTGTAATAGAGCTACTATTCCTGCATCTCATCTGCATAGTAAAACTGAATAAATTTAAGCAAGGTCAGATTCAGCTTCTCCCTATCCTGATCAGCACCAGCCTTTTTATATACTGTGTTTTATATACTGCTCTCCTGCTAGTACTTTCCGGAAGTCCCCACTTCCTCCACCAAGTACTAAAGCTAAAGGTGAGGAAGAGACATTTATTTCATAAATGTTTATAGAGGAGCTATTTACAAACAGTATGCAAGGGCTGGAGAGATGGCTCAGCGGTTAAGGCACTTGCCTCCAGTGCCTAAGGCCCTGGGTTCAATTCCCCAGGTCCCACATAAACCAGACGCACAAGGTGGTGGCCCTGGTATACTCTCTCTCTCTCTCTCTCTCTCTGCTTGAAAATGAATAAATAAAATAAAATAAACAGTATGCAAGCCACAAGGCATACAATATTGAGGAAAAAAACATGACTCCTGCTTTAGCATCTCCAGTCTAGCAAACTATTATTCACAAAAAGATGAGATTCCAAGTGAGGTACCTAAACCAGTGGGTGTGACATGATACAATTTCTAACAGAAATTGTAACAGAAAGGACTGATAAACATTAACTAAGAAAAAGGATAATGGGAGTTTTCCACAAGGGAGAAAGAAAGGCATGTACAAAGAGGTGATGCCAACAGAGCCAAAGGAAAAGGAAAACCAGAGGATACAAGTCTGAAGACAAGCTGGGATCAGGTGTAACTTTTCTCAGACACATTAAGGTTACTGTTTGTTACAAATTACAAGATAATAAGACCTTTATTTCTGTATGCAACCTAAGAAATGGACTGGAAGGGGCAAAGTTGCTCACGAGCGCTTGGAGATTAAGGTGGTAATCCAGGCAAGAGATAGCTTGAACTAGAGTGGGAGAAATGGATAATGGACAAATTAACAGCTCACTTACTAGGTAAAAGTATCAAGACTCAGGAAGATTGGTTATATAAAAAGAGAGAAGGAATTTCTAGACCTGTAGCTTGAGTGATGTGACACAATGCACTGCGATGCAGTTCATGTGGACATGTACCTTGGCTTCACAGCTAGGATAATGGGGACCAAGGTGTAGCTTAGGGCTAAGGACATGCTCAACGTGTATAAGGGCTGGAGTCTTGAGGGAAGGG
Source organism: Zapus hudsonius (assembly GCA_004024765.1). NCBI lineage: Eukaryota > Metazoa > Chordata > Mammalia > Rodentia > Dipodidae > Zapus > Zapus hudsonius. The sequence goes on from PVHP010001336.1 coordinate 66,371, forward strand.
TGCAGGAGTTAGAGACCAGGACAATACCAGCTTCGCAGGGATGTTGTGACACATGAGAACGATGAGACAATGTTCACAATCAGCCCAAGTTCCTAATATGACATTTAATAACTTTCACTTCACAAATCTGCATGGCATCCTTGCACAGGGGCCATGCTAATCTTCTCTGTATCATTCCAATTTAGTATATGTACTGCCGAAGTGAGCACTAATAACTTTCACAATGTGGCAATACCCTACATCTTCCAAGTTTTGCTCCCCTCAAACCTCAGGCTCTAGATTGAACAGTTTTTAGTGACACAGATCCAAACACTATACTTACAGAGTTCCTACAACCCTAAATCTTGACTTATTCAAAGCAAATGTGGGTCCCATGAAGGCCTGACTTTGTGGGATTATTCTCCTTACATTCTAACCTCATTCTCTCCTTAAAATTCCTACAGCTCTTTCCCATCATAGTCACATGATGTTATCAAATGTAGGTTATAATGTATTTTCACACAGATGGGGTCATCCTTCCTAACCAGGCTCAAGAGGCTTCTAGTTTGTGCCTCCCTGTAGTCCTTTGCAGGTAAGTCAACAAATATTCACAAACAAATGCATTAATGATTATATTTCCAATCATGACACTGTAAGCTGGAGAAGGCACATCTACCTACCTTTAAGATTTCAGGGTCTAAAACCATGGTTACTTGTTGCTTTATTTCAGGCCACATATTCATGGAGTCTTCTTGTTTAATTTCTGGATATGTATACATGGGAACCTCTGGATCAGATTCAGGGTTTGTTTCTATAGGTAATTTTTGCTTGATCTCAGGGTATGCACACATGGGAACTTCCTGCCTGAACTCAGGATCTGTACACATGGAAACTTCTTGCTTGAGCTCAGGATGTGTACACATGGAGACTTGGTTAAATTGAGGATCTGTACACAGGGAGACTTCTTGCTTGAACTGAGGATGTGTGCACATGGGAACTTCTTGCTTGGATTCAAGGTTTGAACTCATGGATATTACTTGCTTGTCTGTTATTACACCTTTGGGGTTTTGGAAAAACCATGGGGATTTCTGCCCTGGTAAAAGATATGATGCCACTCCTTTATAAAAAAGAGCTTTGTTTGGTCCCAAAGGTAACATCTCTTCTAGTTTTTTCTTACCTTGATGCAAATGAAGAACTTTGGATAGATAGTCTGATACAGCTAATATAATATTGCCTTTTTTGCCAATATTCTCTTTCACAGAAGTATAGGAAGACAAGCATTTGTACCGAAAGCTCTCAAACATGCCCTCTGGGATGACATCATTGCCAAGCAGACAGGCTAGCACAGGAAGGTCTGCCACATGGAGGCCCAGACTCTCACAGAGCTTCTCTCGAGAAAGCATTACAGTTTCCAGGCTATCTAGGCAGAACTCACTAATTGAAAAGTAGGGACAAGTGTCATAAATAAAGTAATCAGTGTCTTCCCCAAGAATCCCAAGACAGTTGTGCTGGAGACCATAGGAAGCTACTTCATAGTCTGCCTCCTGCAATGAACACAGAGTTTCCTGGCCTAATGCCTTCAGAGCAAACCGTGTAAATATGGCCAGCCCAGAAGGGATGAAGAACATGTTTCTGCCTGGCTGCTCCCTGTGTGACTTGATATAGTGGAAAATCCTGGATATTTCCTTGTTGTTCTTCAGTCTTCGCTTTACCCACTCATCTCTCTTATCTTGTTCCACCATGCCATCAAAAAAGAATATCAACTTGATCCCAACAGCTGTAAAGGCTTTAACAAAATCTTGCAAAGCAGAAAAGTATTCTCGCCACTGGCCACCACAGATCCAAGATTCAGGAGTGTACCAGTATCGGAGACAACACATGGCATCCACCACAATGGTCGGAGTACATTCAGGGTACCTGCTTCGGTGGTGCTCTGCCAGCTCTCGGAAATTTACTACTGTACATATATGTGGGCAGGTACTTCCCACAAACCCCTGCAAACCTCTCACACCCATAATTGAACTCTGAGAAAAGATCTGAAAAAAAACATATAATTAGTAACTATGATATTATTCCTAGACATATGGCATGCTTCAAAGAACAAACACAGGCATTATGAGAGAGAGAAAACATGTTACCAAGCTACCATGATATGCTAATTAGGAGCATGAAGAGTTTTAAGATGAAACAACACAAGACAGTTCTCTAAATATACATTAATTTCTGGAGCAGGATTTTCAGGACAATAAGTAGCATAATAATCTTTTAAAATTTTCACTTAGTATTTAAGGTATTTGTCAGCCAAGTTCAAAGGTTAAGTTTTTAAGCAAGTAATTATATTCATCTAGACTTGGGTGTTGTTTTTTTTTTTTTACCTAAAACATACCTGAAACATGCAACATGGGTAATTCTCAAAATGCTTGTTAAAATATTTTTATTTATTTGAGAGAGAAAGAATGGGCACACCAGGGCCTGTTGCCACTGCAAACAAATTTCAGACACATGTGACTGTTTGTCTATCAGGCTATTTGTATGGGTGCTGGGAAATCAAACCCAGTTTGGCAGGATTTGTCCATCTCTCCAGGACTCAAAATACTTTTGATAACTAAAAGCAACCAGACCAAAAGAGAGTGTGCATACTCTGTAACCGGACATATAAAATTCTAGTTTACTGATAGCTAAGCTAGTTTATAGTGATTAAAAAAAAAAAAAAAAGACCAGTACTCTGATGGGAGCAGACAATCAGGAATTTCCAACAGGACACTTTGGGGGTGACAGATGTGTACTCCTCTGGTTGTGCTCATACATATGTTTAAGACATCAAACTGTGTTCAATAAATGCGACAAATGTGTTGAAGAAACTAAAAGTTCACTATGCTAAATGGCATAAGAATAGTGAATAAGTGGAAAACTTTCTATATTAAAATTTTAAATGATATAATAGATCGTTAGAATTCAAAGAAAATAAAGACAGAACTCCAGGTACATGTGCCACTTTGTGCATCTGGTTTTACTTGTGTACTAAGGTATCAAACCCAGGTTGTTAAGGCTTTGCAGGCAAGCATCTTAATCGCTAAGCCATCTCTCCAGCCCAGTATCCGTATTTTAATGGTTCTTGTTGGAAGCTACTACCCATCCAGCAAGTCTGTCCAGATCTCTCTGTCCCTAAGGTGTCAACTTGCAGCACCATCTTGGTCCTTTCCCACCATTTTCAGCCCTTCCAGGGCTTGACAGGCCACACTCTTAGACCCTAGAGGGTCTAAACTGGCTGGGCATGACTCTGTTTCTCTGACATCCTTTATAGACCTTGGTCATGGATCCAATCCCAGCACTGCCCCAGAGTTACAAATGTTGTGCTGTGGAAGCAGCTAGTGTGTAGTGAGCAAATATCCCCAATTCTCATCTTAGGGAGCAAGCTGTTTGTTTGGCCAGCCTGTGTCCACCCATTCAGGAACTTTCAGCTTCCCGGACTTGTTGAGGATAGCTGCCAGAGCTCTGACAAACTCTTGCTGGTTTACATCTTTTACTGAAACTCAAGGCATCATGTGGCCTCTGCCAGCCAGGAGAAAGGGCAAATAATGAATTTATTAACTGCTACATGCACACAAATCCCTTATGGTATAACTTTAAGTTAGCTGTTTAATAGTGATCAAGAATGAAGATACACAAAAGTTTGCCAGACACAAATAGCACACATTTTATGATGAAATCTAAAGAAGCTTTGCTTATTATACTACTAGTGTATTTATTAGTCATGGTTCTCTAGAGAAACAGAACTGATAGAATGAGTTGATATTTAAAAGGGGATTTTTTTGGATTAGCTTACAGCAGATCAACAATAGCTACCTGCAGGCTTGAGTAAAGGAACCCTGTTAGCTTCTCAGTCCATATGGCTGGATGTCTCAGCAGTCCCAATCCAGCACCAAAGACCTAAAAGATTCCTGGAGAGCTGCTGGTCTTCAGTCATGTTGGAAGGCTGATAAAATTTGGCTTTAATGCTGACAAAAGATAGCCAGCTGAACAGGATAGATGCACATATAAGTGAATAGTGTCTTCTATTCAGGACTGCTCACTCTGGAGATTCCTAATCCAATCAAGTTGACAACAGAACTTTACCATCATACTAGATATAATGGACTAAATGAACACATATACTCCAAGCCACTACTGTGCAATATATTATGGGACAATGTGGAGCCACTGTATCTGAATTACTAAAGCAGTAAGTGGGTCTGATAATACGACCACCACGGCTATCAATGGGAATGTTGGATTCCTGGGCATGTTTCCTTCATTCAGGAAAGTTGTGCTTTGCTGTTTTTCAGTGCTGGGGATTACACTCAGGACCTCACAAATACTAGGCAAATACTCTGCCACTGAGCAAATATCCCTGGTCCTTGGAAGATTTATTTCTGGAAAAGGGTGGTTTGTACCTTAATGCTATCTAACACAGCAAGTGGGGGGATGGGCCTTGTAAAGGCAATACAGACAAGGCTGGTAAGAATGGATAGAAAACACTCAAGATTTCAGACTACTCAACCACTTGTCTATGCCTAGCTCTTATGTTGGGCCTTGCAGCTTGTTGATGATGAGCAGCCAAATATGTAACACTTACCCATCTGGAGTTGTTTCCATACTGTAAGAAGATGACACTTTTCTCCCAGCTCTGCACTGGTTGCTAGCATACCTAATGAGACACAACTCATACCATATGGTCTGTGGCCAGTCCTTGAAAAGTCCTTCCCTATAATATCTTGGATTCAGAAAACTGCCAAAGATAGTGGATTGGGCCACTCATGACACAGATGCCAACACAAATGGAGACAGAGCTGGGAGAGGGGTAAAAACAAGCATCCAACTCTCCTTCAAGACTGACATGCTATGATGTGCACCATAGTTTCTCCTGTGTTTAAGTTGGCTGCCTTTCCTTTCCAGTACAATTTTTGTTTGTTTCAAGTATTCTCTACTAAAACTACAAAGACACTGTGATGGTTAGGTTTTGTTGTCAACTTGACCTTTTTAGTAACTCTTGGGTGGGTCTCTGAGGATGTTTACAGGAAGGCAGCCTCTCAGTAGGGGGCAGGATGTAAAGAGGTTCAAAGAAGCTAGAAGTAAACATCCTTTCCTGTGTAGGCAGTGCAGGAAGGAAATTCCAGAGACTCAGAAAGCTGTTAAGTCTGGGGTAGTGCTGCAATACCCCACCCTAAGCCTATATAAAGGGGAAGAGATTCTCTCCTTTGCCCTCCTGACTCTTTGCTGTTCTGCATGTATGGTGTGGGTGATGGGTTTTTCTCTCTGCTCAGACCTGTGATAGAGGGCCAGCCTCATTGGCTGTTACAGAACTTCCCTTCAATCTGTAGTTTCAATACTTTCCTCCCCAAATTGTGTCTGGTTTGAAGATTCATCCCAGTGGCATGTGGCTGACTATGACAGACACCCATGGAATTTTTTTTTTTTTAATTTTCTCTTTATTTCACAGAAAGCCAGGGTCAGGGCTCTGCTTTGATTTTGCTCAAATGTTTCTGCTCTTTTATTACCCCATGACAGAAAGCTTATTATTTTAACAGACCAACAGAGCAGGCATTGGGTCTGCCAGCAAATTCTCATAATGTAAATCACAACTACCTCAGAAGGGTAGCATAACACACATGTACAAACACACACCTGTTTAGAAGGGATCGGGAACCTGTGTGACATTAGAGAATGCCTTCAGCTGTCTAATGGTCTCCACCTGCTAAATATCCATATAACCCAGTCAGTGTAGTTTTGTGTGGATACTTCCTATAAACTGAAAACTTACCGGAGTAGAGATGCTGGTAGACAGTAGGGAAACTCAAAGCTTATTAAAGCAAAAATTAAGCAAAAATCGAGAGAACAACACTAAAGGAGACATCTAATAAATCCTACAAGGCTCAGGGAACATTGTGGAAGAGGGTTCAAAATGAATCCAAGAGTCATAGGGTGGGAAGTTGTATTATGAGGCACTCCACAGGGATTACAGATACCTCCACTGAGGAAGGCCCTTAGCAAAGTGTGACTGGGGAAGAGGTACAAGAGAGGAGAACCTGATGGGAATACAACTAATTTACAGTATTTGCATATATTAAATTTCACAATAAATTTCCTTGTCTCCTAGTTAGACATCATCCTACTGTGGATGACTTGGTAAATAACACACAAATTTGTACTGTGTCAATTCTTTGACCTAACATCCTAATAGAACAGTATAAATACCATCCCACTTTTCCAGAATTGCACACACAAATACAGACTAGTATAGAGAGACAGATAGGTTGAAGAGTATAATTTGGTCTATTCTGTATTACATTATATAAGAGCTGACAGCTATTAAGTACTACTTATGAGGAAATTAGTGCTCAGGAACTGTTTTGGCTAAAAAACAGCAGTGATTTACTGTATGAAGGCAAATCATTTAATCTCTGTATATCACTGGTTTTTTAAATCCCTTAGAATTATCATTATCTACTTAAATAATTTAAATTTTAAAGACGTTTTAAGCCCCTAAAGATTTCCCCAACAGAACACCTTATAGAGAAGCAAATGTCTAAAAGCAAAATAAAAGTATCTTGGTATTAAGTTCTATTAAAAAAAAAGCCTTAAGGTTGTTTCATTATCAAAGTAATAAGATAAAGGTTGCAATAAATTCCTCTGATGAATTCCAGTGTAGCTTTCATGGAGTCAGGAGTTGCTTTTATGATCTCAATTATGTGGAACAGCCTTCTTATCAAGATGGGGACAACACAGCAACAAAATGATCTTTCAATACTAGCACTTAAACATGCAACAATAAGCTGCAAGGTTCTGTCCAAAGAGCTGAGTTATTCCCTGCCTTCGAATAACAAGCACATCTTTTTTTATTTATTTTCAAGCAGAGACACGGAGACAGAGGAGAGGGAAGGAGAGGGAGGGAGGGAGAGAGATTGGCACTCCAGGGCATCTGGCTTATGTGGGTACTGGGGAATCGAACTCGGGTCATTAGGCTTTTCAGGTAAGCACCTTGACCACTGAGCCACCTCTCCAGCCCTCAGAAGCACATCTTGAAGGTCAAAGCAGCAAGCCAAAAGGCAAGTTGTGGTATAGAACCTACAACACACAACTTGGGCTACTTGTTTCACAGCGTGCAAATTACAGAGCACGGGACTGCTAAGCTCCCAGTGCCTTGGAAGGGAAGGACCCACACACCCACCAGCTTTTCTAGCCCCTCTCTAAGTGGTCCCCAGACTCCAGTTCGCAGAGGAGCTGCAATCACACAACGCCGGCGACGCTGGGCGGCCGGGTGGGTGGAAAAGTCTGCGCGAGCCGCGAGGGCCCGTCCAGCACAAGTTGGCGCGTTTCAAGAACACGCCCGGAAAGAAGCCACTTCGGCGCTAACCCTGACCGGAAACAGGCTCGCGGGAGCGAGGGAGCCGGGGGGAAGGCCAGAGCCTCGGTCCCGCAGGCCCGGCTACGGGAGGGCTCAGAACGGGAAAAGCAAAGCCAAGAGCGCGGCCATGAAGCCGCCCGGAGTCGCCACCTCACCGCTTCCGCCCCCCCAGGCCCGGCTCCGCCGCCGCCCGCGCGTCCGCCCGTCGCTCCTCCCGGCTCGCACCTGCCGGGCGGACCGAGGGCCGGGAGCCCGCGCGCCGCCGGCCACCCCCCGGCCCGCCCTACCTGAGCCGCCCCGGCCCCGCCGCAGGCCCCGGCCCCGCCCCGTCCGCCCGCCTCCGCTTCCGCTTCCGCTTCCGCTCAGGCGCTTCCGCCTGCGGGAGGGCGCGCGGTCGCGGGCGCCGGCGCGGAGGGCGGAGGCGCGGGCTGCGGGGAAGCGGCCGCCGCCGAGGCCCCGCTGACCCGGGCGGCCGTCTCGGGCCCAAAGCTTAGGGAGGACGGCTTCGTTCGGGAGGAGAGTCCGGCTGGGCGGGCGGGCGGGCGGGGGAGGCCTGGCTGGTCGGAGCGCCGCTGAAGTCGGGGCTCTCAGTCGGCGGGCCTCTTTAAAATCCTGCAGAATGGCGCAGCCCACCGTTGGCGTCGGCCTCCTGCTTCTTTCCGGGACGGTGAACTTTTCATGGTGCTGCTCTCGAAATAATCTGAGGGGGTGTTCGGTCCTGACTTCCGAACGGAGCCGTGGGTTCCCCCTGCTCCCCGGTTCTGGATCGCATGCAATTCCACTTGTCTCTCCGCCTTCCATTCTCTCCTCTTTACGATCAGACAAGCATTTGTGTGGCCACTTTCCCGACAGAAATAACCTTGAGGCCCATGTAATGCTTAATGTCAACTCTTGGCAAACTTCAATTATTAATCTACCAGATCGCTTAAGATGCCTGTGTCCTCACTGAATTTACACTTTGAAATCTGTGCTGACGTTTGGAGGTGAAGAGCTTGGGCAGAGAAAGGGCCACGAGGGTGGAGACTTGGGAGTGGATGGGACCAGTGCCCTTACTTGACATGCCAGACCGCCCTCTTGCCCTTTGGGGTAGATAATTTCTGGTTATGAACTTGACAGTGAAATGGAAATACGGGTGTCATGTCATTGAGAGTGACAGGCTCTTGGGCGGGCTCTTAAACTCACGAGTCAGGGTACTGGACACTCATGGTCATGATGCAGGATTTGGGGGTTCAGGAGGGGCCTCCAAAACGGATGAATCCCAATATTGGGTTCTTATCATATTTTAACAAAGAGTTCGTTAAAATGGACTGAAGAAGGATAAATTATGAATTACTGAGTTTAGGGAGAAATCACAAATTGTGGGGTTTTCTAGGAAAGTGGAGAAAACTCAAGCACGTGGAAGATAGGGCACACACTTGTGGGAAACACATCATGATTCATAAGGTTCATTTAAGAGAAATGGAGATCTGGAAACAGGCTTGAGCAGAGCCGCAAGCATGTGAAAGATGAAGCCTAGGAGCTTATGCAGGGAGATTTAGAAGAAACTCGTGTGGAAAGCACAGCATCTGCTGGGAGCCTCCCCATGGAAGAAAGTTAAAAGTGGTTATGGTTTGAGACTAGGAAAGTGGTTAGGCAGTGAGGAATGGATACCAAAGAGAGGTATACCCATGGGTACCCCAAGTTTAGAGAAATTACACAGGTAGCAGGCCCAAAATTTAGAGGAAATATCCACGTGGTTGATCTAGAGTGTAAAGGAAATACACAGAGATCAGAGGAAAATTATGCAAAGTGAAATATCCCAAAGCATAAAGTAGAGGCAACCAGAAAATGACCCAGGCCAAGAAACAGTGCTCTGTTCTGTTTGTGTATCCAGTACCCACATAAAGCCAATGCACAGAGAGGTGAACGCACCTGGAGTTTGTTGGCAGTGGCTAGAGGCCCTAGTGCAACCATCCTCTCTCTTTCTCAAGGTCTCTCTCTGCTTACAAAGAAATAAATGAAAACACTGAAAAAAAGAGAGAGAGAAAATGTGTTCTTGCCTCAGACTCAGGTATGCACAAGGAAAGACCAGATTGGTTTGTAGATTGGAGGCAGCAGGGGGTGCTGGAGCTGTTGCTGTTGTGGATGAAACTGGATCCCACACAAGTTCCATTCCTGCCCAGGCGGAGTGACATCTGGTTCTCTCTGTGGACTCCTGTCCCTAACTGAAACTGCCTAAAAGAAGCTAGCTTTCTCCTGAGTCGCCTTCAGTTATATAAAATTTCCACTGAGTCAGTGGCCTCCAGATTCTTGATTCTTGATGAATGAAATCCACGGACCACAGAGGGAGAATTGTAGAAAATTATGATAGAGCTTGAGAGGAGGAACATGCAGCCCTCTAGAAATGGGTATTTTAGGAAAGAAAGTAAAGCAAAAAGCTCCTGAGTTTGGAGGGGTCCTGAGCAGGTGATCTGAATGATAACTTAGATTGGGTTTCTTATACAGTCCTGGACTGTATAAAAAGGAGAAGTTAGGGTGCTGGGAGATTACTCAGTGGTTAAAGTGTTTGCTTATAAATCCTGATGACCTGGGTTCAGTTCCCCAGTATGGTAGCTTGAAGGGGTGTCCCCCCGATAGATTCAAGAGTTTATTAAAAAAATTTTTCCACCTGCCTGATTGGAAGGTGTGTCACCTTGGCTAGAACCTAGGATCCAGCCCTAAGGTGTTCTGGGATGGATCTGGAATTTCAGCTAAACATGTGCAAAGAGCAGTCTGAGCTCAAACCAGGAGTTCCTGCAGTTTTGAGTTGGAGTGTGCTTGCTTGCTTTTGGAGTTGCTGGTGATGGGTTTTTCTCTCTGTTTGGACATGTGAAAGGGTGGCCAGCCTTTTTCATCATTATGGAACGGCCCCTGGATATGTTGTTTCAATAAATCCTTTCCTCCCCAAACTGCCTGGTTTGGAGATTCATCCCAGTGGTGTGTAGCTGACTACAACACCCAGTAAGCCATGTAAAGCCAGATGTACAAAATGGCACATGCATCTGGAGTTCATTTTCAGTGGTAAGAGGCCCTGGCTTGTCTATCCCCCCCCCCTCTGTCTCTGTCTCTCTCCTGTTCTCTCAAGAATATTTTTAAGAGAATGGAAATCTTGTTTTAAAATATTTTCATTTATTTGCAAGGAGAGAAAGGGGGAGAGAGAGAGAGAGAGAGAGAGAGAGAGAGAGAGAGAGAGAGAGAGAGAGAGAGAGAGAGAGAGAGAATAGAAGCACCAGGGCCTCCAGTCCCTACAAGCAAATTTCAGATGCATCTGGCATCTGGGTACTGGGGAATCGAACCAGGGTTGTTAGGCTTTGCAGGCAAGTGCCTCAACCACTGAGGCATCTCTCCAGCCCCATAAAAATCTTTTATTTTAAAAAAGGAAAAAGCTAGAATTTACAGAATTTATGATAAATGCCTATTATTTATAAATCAGCCCATCAGAAGTACTTTGTTTTAGCAGCCTGAAGCCCATGAAAGTGATTAAGAGGCCAAAAGGAGGCAGTGAAAGGATGGGAGCTGAGAGGCAGGATTAGAAGAGAAAGGATCTCCAGGTAGAAAGTGTAATTCTAGAAGAAAGATGAAGGTAAAACTTCAGTTGTTCTGTTGGAGCAATAAGAAAGAACAAATTTTCAGAAAGAAGGAGGCTTATTGTTGTAGTTACATTCATGTCTCTGGGACGAAACACTGGACCAAAAGCACCTGATGGGAAGAAAGGGGAAGCTTCATCACGGCAGATAAAGGATAGTAGAACAGAGGCTGGACATCCCACTTTACCACAGCAGCTGGCACGAAGTAGCAAGAGTGAGCTGACGTACTACTGGCAAGGGGAACTGGGCTCTAGCACTCCCAAGCTTGCCCCCAGCAACCATCTCCTTTAGCAAGGCTCCCCTTCCCAAATTGCCACCAACTGGGAACCCAGAATTCCAAACACATGAGACTGGGGGACATTTCACATTCAAACCACATGCATGTTGAGAGGCAATAGGGCCTTAGGGTGGACTGTGGAGGCAGGTAAACCAGACAGTTGCCTACTTGACAGTTTCTTCCCACACAATTTGTCTCATTCCTAAATCTTAAATATACAGATAACCAAGACCAACAAACAACTGAGGAAGACAAACATATTAGGAAAAGGAAAAAAAATGAAAGGAAAAAATTTTTTACAAAACTCTGTAGTCTCAGAAGATAATACATTGATGAAAGAAAAAGATATATAAAAGGATGTTAGGGGCTGGAGAAATAGTGTAGTGGGCAAGAGAACATACATTCAATTCCCCAGAACCTACACAAAAAAGCTAAGCATGGCTACGCACACTTGTATCCCCAGTCCTAAAGGGGGGCAGAAACAGGAGAATGTCAGCCAGTCAGACCCAAAACAGCAACTCCAGGTTCAGTGAGAGACTCTGTCTCAGGAAGTAAAGTAGAAATGTAATCAAGGAAGACAACCTACATTCTTCTCTGGCCTTTTCATGTAAACCTAGGGTATACACATCTGTGTACATGGTCATACACCATACACATACCACACACATGCACACAAAAATCTCTGGAAGGAGAAACAAAAAGTTCACATTTAAGTGACTGAAAATCACAATGACACAGGATCCTAGGAAACTGGTAAACAGTGGAGCATTAACTTTATAATTCTGAAGAAACTAATACTAATTAACCAGGCTCAAAATCAAACGAAGCCGGGCGTGGTGGCGCACGCCTTTAATCCCAGCACTCGGGAGGCAGAGGTAGGAGGATTGCCATGAGTTCAAGGCCACCCTGAGGCTACATAGTCAATTCCAGGTCAGCCTGGACTAGAGCGAGACCCTACCTCGAAAAACAAAACCAAACAAACAAACAAACAAAAAATCAAACGAGTCAAGAACTTTAAGCTTTCAGGACACTTAATGTGTTAGAACATTAGAAAAAAATTTGATGGTAACATTCACAATGGAAAACAGAAGGCAAATAAACCAGGTACTACTGAATCCAGTAAAGACAAAACAACATATAAAGCCACCATATCACCACGGTTGGACGTGAATAATTTAACCAAAGGATACATAACCACTTTTGTGATCCAGTGTATGTATCCACATGTGTCCAGGAACAACAGAGGATCTAGACTCAGGAAGTCTTGAGATTGCTTAATTGGAAATAAAGGCAGTATTAGAAATACCCTTTTAAAACATGAGATAAATGCCAAAGAGATTAATATGTGAGAAGTTCCTAGAGATAGGATTACATTGTATGGGCAAAGGCTACTTTTGTTGCAAATCTAGAAATACTTGAGCTTTTAAATCTGTGTATTACTTTGATAAAAGGAAAACATTAAAAATGTTTACAGTGGTAAAATAACAAGGGGTAGTAATTGCACGATTTGATTCAAAGTCCAATCTGTCTGAATTGTAAGGCTTCTAAAAATTCTTATCAGATTTGGAAAATGGCTCAGTTGGTAAAATGCTTGCCATGTAAGCCTGAAGAGCTGAGTTCAGATCCCTAGAACCCCTGGGTAAATGCCCAGCATTGTAACACATGCTGTCATGCCAGTCTACAGAAGGTAGAGACAGAACCTCTGGGGCAAGATTACTAGCTGAACTTGTCTCAATAAATAAAGTGGAGAGCATTCAGACACATGAATATACATGGGCATACACACACCACAATGAAAAATAATATGTACCAATAAAACATTTAAAGCAAAAATTGTTATCAACATGATACACTACAGGGGAGGAAAGGAGCGGTAAAAGACTACTTCAAGATCTGTTTCCTAAGAGACTAAAACATAGAAATTGGTGTAACCGGGCTGGGAAGATGGCTAAGTGGCTAAAAATGCTTGCTAGCAAAGCTTGCCGGCCCAGGTTCAATTCTCCAGTACCCACGTAAAGCCAGATGCACAAAGTGGCACATGCATCTGGAATTCATTTCTAATGGCACGAGACCCTGGAGTGCCCCTTCTCTCTCTCTCTCTCTCTCTCTCTCTCTCTCTCTCTCTCTCTCTCTCTCTCAAATAAATAAAAATATATTTTACATGCACGTCAATTTCACAGCAAAAGTGGCATAGAATACCTAAACACAGAAAAGAGCATTCATAGCAAGATATCTAACTCCTTGATATAAGACATACGGTTCAAAATGATTACAGTATCCCCTTCTTTTCCTTCCCCTCCTCCTCTTCTTCATCCTCCTGTTTCTTCTTCATCTCCTCCTCTTTTTTCTTCTCCTTCTCCTTCTCTACCTTCTCTTTTTTTAAAAAAAGTATTTTATTTATTTATTTTTCAAGCAGAGAGATACAAAGAGAGAGAGAGAGGGAGAGGAGAGAGAGAGAGCACCAGGGCCACCATCTTGTGGGTCTGGCTTATGTGGGTCCTGGGGAATTGAACCCAGGGCCTTAGGCACCAGAGGCAAGTGCCTTGTCTGCTGAGCCATCTCTCCAACCCTCTACCTTCTCTTTAGTCTTCTCCCCCTTTTTAAAAAAGAAATAAAATAAAAGTAAAATGATTACAGTATCATTACACCTAGGACTTTCTGCAACTACACGGTGGGCATGGACAGCGTGGTCCCCAAATCAACATCTAGAAAGCAGCCACCACCTTCTGTGTGTCTTCTCTTTTTTGCATTTTTGCTTCATTTTTCTTAATCAACTCCACTGTTGCTGCTTCTTAGTGAAACAACAGGTAAAAAACCCAAAATTGTAATCATTGAACATGGCATTCTGGTAAACAAGATGTTTAAAACCTTCAATCTTCTGGGGTGAAGAAAGCACTGTGCATTTAGAACCTTGTTTGATTAACAAACAAGGTGATCACAAACTTTGCCGGCTTGAAGATGTCCACAACTTTCCTGTCAGGTCATCGTAGGAGGTCTGACTTAAATTTTTCAAAGCTGACATATGAAAATTCTGGTTCTGGAGTGAATAGTCCAACAAGTTCCATCCAATCTCGTTCCATTCTTCAAATACCCACAAAGATCGGACAGTGTGGCATCAATGACAGAACCTGGTATCAGGTCATGCACTCCACTCTCCTCAGTGACATCCTTTGCAGAAACACCTTCTTTCATGTAGAACTGGTCCATGACTGCTGAGTCAGGGCACTCATCAGAATTTCCAGGGTTTGATCTGGCTGACTGATTACCCAATCCTCTGGGAATTCCAAAGTATACAAGTACCAACAGTAATAATTCATATGTCCCATACAATCTGCCGCTCCATTTGGGAAAACTGCATTCAGAAACTATTTCTTCTTGGAAATTCTGGCGTGGGTATCCGTGGTGAGACAGCTTCATGAAATTCTTACAAGAATAAAAGAAATTTTGAATTGAGTCAAGCCAACTGTAATCCCTAGCAAGCTTCAGCAGGGGAACCAGTACTTTCAGGAAGAGGGTGGCACCACGTCTTCAAAATGAAACATCTCTTGGAGACAAATACGCTACTCTCTCTGAGTACATAAGTTTCCTGCTTGTCAGTTTTTGTCAACTTACGATTGAACATTGCACATCCTTCAGAAGGATGTCCCATTCAGACCTTGGGATGGTGCAAAGATCCCCAGATAGATCTCTGGTTAGCAAACCTCCAGCAGCATCTTGGTCCCTTGGGAAAATGTGCAGCTTCTATCACCGTGAGACTAGCAAGCAACCAACAATCACAGAAAATCAACTAAATTAAATCTCTTCTCCAGCCGCCACCATCGCAGATTGTTCCAGCTGTGTTACTAAAGTTCAGGGTTCAGGTTCTTTTTATTTGTTTTGTTTTTTAAGGTAGTGTCTCACTCTAGCCCTGACTGACCTGGAATTCACTAGATAGTCTCAGGCAGGCCTCTAACTCATGGCAATTCTCCTACCTCTGCCTCCTGTGTACTGGGATTAAAGGCATATGCCACCACACCTAGCCTAAATTCCTTTTTATTTTGTTATACTTTTATATTAACTTTTTAGAAAAAGGATTAATAAAAATTTCCCTGCTGTTTTCGTGAATGAAAGTTAAACTTGAGCTCATTGTAAATAGAGGCAAATATAATTTAGTCTCTTGTAGTCTGCAGCTTTCCTGCTAGACAATTGAGCTAGTGCTAGCTAATGCTACCACCCATACTGCATAAGCCAAAAATCTTTAAAAAAATGTTGGGTGGTGGCACATACCTTTAATCCCAGCACTTGAGAGGCAGAGGTAGGAGGATTGTCAAGAGTTCAAGGCCACCCTAAGACTACATAGTGAGATCCAAGTCAGCCTGGGCTAGATCCTACCTCTATACCTGCCTCCCTACCCCTCCAAAAAAAGATGGTCTGGAAAGATGTCTCAAGGGTTAAAGGTGCTTGTTTACAAGGCCTGGGTTCAATTCGCCAGTACCCACATAAAGCCAGATACACAGTGGCGGATGCAACTGGAGTTTGCTTGCAGTGGCAGGAGGCCCTGGCACAACCATACTTGTTCTGTCTGCTTCTCTCTTTCTTTCTATGTCATAAATGGAGAGAGAGAGAGAGAGAGAGAGAGAGAGAGAGAGAGAGAGAGAGAGAGAGAGAGAATGTCAAGTCAGGTGTGGTGGTGCACACCTTTAATCCCTGCACTTGTGAGGCTGAGGCAGGAGAATCACTGTGAATTCAAGGCCAGCCTAGGACTACAGAGTGAGTTCGGTGTCAGTCTGGGCTAGAGTGAGATCCTACTTTGAAATACTCCTTTCCCCCTAAAAAAAAAGAAGCAGAATGAAATGATAGGTGGTACTCAGCTGCTTTCTCTTTCCAGAAAGAAAAAAAGAGAAAAAGGAATGGTGAAAGAGATGGAGGGAGGGAAGGATGGAGAGAGGGAAGAGAAAGAAAAATAAATTGGTGTAACAGGAGTTAAAAAAGATCTCTTGATTATCCTGGTCTTTCTTGCCTCCTGTTTCATGTCACATTCTTCATTCTATCTCGCCTATAAAATAAAGTTCCCAGAGAAAAAGGAAAAAGACACACCTGTAATGAAGATTCTAGAAACCTGAATAACTGGTTAGAACTTCATGATTGTAGAGTTAGGATGTTGTTGATCCAGAGCCAAATTATCTTGAGTTATTTTTAGCTCCCTTAATAGCCACCACTGCCCATCAAACTCTAAAAATTTTTTGGTCTTTATTAATTTACTCGAGAGAGTAAGTATGGGCACACCAGGGCCTGCTGGCACTGCAAACAAACTCTAGACGCATGTGCCACTTTGTGCATCTGGCTTTATATAGTACTGGGGAATTGAATCCAGGCCATCAGGCTTTGCAAGCAAGTACTTTTTACTGCTGAGCCATCTAGCCAGCCCCCTAAAATGTTTTTTTTTTTTTTTTTTCCCCGAGGTAGCGTCTTGCTGTAGCCCAGGCTGACCTGGAATTCACTCTGTAGTCTCAGGGTGGCCTTGAACTCACGGCGATCCTCCTACCTCTGCCTCCCGAGTGCTGGGATTAAAGGCGTGCGCCACCACGCCCGGCAAAATGTTTTCTTAATATACACCATTTTCCACCAATCCAAATGCTAAGAATGTCATCAGATAGCATCTGAAACCTAAAGCGGAGCTTTGCTCTAACCACATATCTGTAATCTTTATCAAAGTATTTGGTAAATGCCTTGATTTATGACTTTCTCTGTTCTGTAACTAATCAAATCTCATGCAACCACTTCCATGTTGGAACATGTCTTTTCTGTGTTCCTAGGCTATAGTTAATAGGTGGCTCAAGGGCTGGAGAGATGGCTCAGCGGTTATGGTGTTTACCTGCAATGCAGAAGGACTCAAGTTTAATTCCCCAGGACCCACGTAAAGCCAAATGCACAAGGTGGCACATGTGTCTGGAGTTTGTTTGCCGTGGCTGGAGGCCCTGATGTGCCCATTCTCTCTCTCTGTATGCCTCCCTCCCCCCTCTCTCCCAGATTAAATAAATAAATAAAATATTTTTAAAAATAGGTGGCTCAAGACTAAACTATTTCTTATTCCCTTTGAGGTGAGTGCTATGTTTTTGCATCAGCATACCCTGAATCAGTTTGGGAAAGAATCTAAAAATAGAGAATGGAACATTTACATAAAAGAGAAAATTTGGAAATTAAGAGGAAAAAATTATAAGCCTGTAGGTCAAAGTTGGTGTCTAAGCAGGAACCACTGAAGTGAAAGAGGAGAAATAAGCAAAGAAAATGGTGGGAGCAGGGCAGGTGGCACATCTCTTGGATGCATTGATCCTTTCAATAGGTTGCCAGATTTGTGGTTATTGTTCTATTTATACGTTGAACCAAATTTCTGTGAATATAACCACCATATAGACCCAAGGTTTTGAGTACAGTTCATCTGAAAATGAGAAAGAAGATATAACTATGAAAACACATGTTACTAAAGCAGTTCACAGTTGAGAAAATGTGCCATCGAGGAAAAAAAAGTCTCTCCTTTTCTGAACATCACCGAGTATGAGATTCCCACAGGCACACACCAAAGGCACAGAAGATGGAGGCCGAGGGGCCCATGATGGCTGGAGCTCCAGACCAAAAGAGCCACATCCAGGTCTCCTAGTTCCTATGGAGTAAGCCAAACTTCTTAAATATTAAACATGGAACTAATGTTTTCTGTTACTTGTAGCCAAAATTGGTTTCCCACTTTAAATAGCTAGACAATTTGAGAAAAATATGAAGAAAATACTTTTATATGAGAAAAAAATTACTTTTTTTGGAAAACAGACAATAGGAAATGAAGGATGGCAATGCCTGAAAGGAGGAAACAAATGAAATGAGATTAATGGCTGCCCAATTTCTACCTAGATCTGCAGAGAAAATTAATGAGGAAAAGACCGGTTCTTTGGCCAGATCCATAAAAATAAAATAACATAAACACAAAAAACCTGTGGCTACACTAATCATGGTAAAATCGAGAAGTCCAAAATGACCTATGAATAAAGCAATATCAATATTGCCACAGGTATTACCAAAGTGAAGGGATTAAACAATATTTGGACAACTTTAGATGAAGAAGTTCCTTGATTCATGTAAATGACCAGATTTGACCAAAGAAGAAATGGAAAACTGGGTAACCCTATGAGTATTAGAGAAATTGGGTTTGTTAGTAAAATCCTCCCCACAGGGAGCATACCCCTGAATTGATGGCTTTGATGGTAAATTCATGATTTAAAGGAAGATTGTTGATCTTGCACAGATATTTTCAGGAAAAGGAAGAGCAGGAAAGCCTCCTGTGATTTTTTTGTTTGTTTTGAGGTAGAGTCTCAATCTAGCCCAGGCTGACTTGGAATTCATTCTGTAGTCCCAGGCTGGCCTCAGATTCATAGAGATCCTCCTACCTCTGCCTTCTGAGTGCTGGGATTAAAAGCATACACCTTCTGTGATACTTTTTATAGTGCATATGGTGACAGGCAGTCTGGTTAGTGTTAGTTGAACTCCAAGTTCTGTGATCAGTTAAAGAATGAAGGAGGAAAGAGAACCCACTTCCTTCTGCCATGGGTGACCCTACCCCTTGCTCTAAATTATCTGTACTTTTCTATTGACATGGATAGTGGCCATGAGACTCCATTTAGTCTCTGAGAAATGAGGGACCACTGGCAACATGTGACAGGGTGGTCCTTAGGACCTTTACAACAGGAAAGCAGTGACATACTTTACCCAAATCACCTTATTAGCGAGAATAGAACAGTTCCAACCACCCTGACACAGATCTAGTTATGATTATTGAAAGTCATGCATATCATTGTTGTCACTGACTAGCAGTGTGTGCACATTCATAAAGTACCGTGTAGTTTGGTCGTGAGTGACGATGACTGCTGAACATGTCCCCACTCCCCAGTTCCCATTTTTCTAAAAGAAAATATTACACTTTGGAAACAGTGTTGATGATTACTGTGGTGGTTTGAATCATATGTCCCCCATAAATTCATGTGTTCTGAATACTTGGTCCCCAACTGGTGGCAATTTGAGAGGTGGAGACTTGCTGGAGGAGTTGTGATGTTGGGGGTGGACTTAGGGATGTTGTAGCCAGTTCTGCTTTGCTAGAACTCAGCTCACTTTCCTACTTATGCTTTCCACCTGTTGTGACAGAAGTGATGTCCAGCCTCTGCTCTACCTTGGCATCATGAAGCTTCCCTTGAGACTGGAAGCCAAAATAAACAACAACAGCAACAACAACAAAACTTTCCTCCCATCAACTGCTTGTGGTAAGGTGCCTTATCCCAACAAGTAGAAGGTAACTAACTACAATAGTTAATGAACCAGTGCTATCCTCATGGAAGTGGTGGAATGGAGGAAGAATTAATAAGGGGCAAGCAGTGCAATACTAGAAAGTATGTCTTCCATTTTGAGATGTAAATGTGCTGATTTTGTTACCTACATTTGTCCTTCCTTTTCCTCTCAGATACTTGGCCTGCTTAGGGGACCCTTTCTCTCCAGCGGGTTAACTGGAGTGGGGCTTTGCAAAACTGGTCTCCTAGCAGCCAAATGCATAAGGCCCATTCATATGACAATGGACAGAAAGGAAAGAAAGGGTTTGGCTTGTTTAAACTGCCTCTGTCTTCATTCACAGCCTGATGTCCCTGTGCATTGTGACACCCACAATGGCACTAAAGAATTCATTGTGGTTGAAAACAAATCAAAATAGAATAAGGGATGCTAAGATAAAAGAGTCCTGCAACAAAATTGCTTTTAAAAAAAGAAGAAGAAAGAAAATCTAAGTCTTACATCTGAGATTTATGTTACCTTTTGGCTGCGTGGCCTCTTGACCAATACTTTTAATAACCACGAATTTAATAAACAAAAAGATAAATGGGAACTCCATGTACATTTTTAGAGGTGCTTACACAGAAAGGGTTGCTGGGTGTTTAGGGAAGACAATTATTGTCTTTGTTTGGACAACATTTGGGGAGCCGCACTCCACACTCGGTATTCGCTTTCCTTCTGATAAACACACCCTGGGCTCGCCCAGGTTGCCCACATCTCCTGCTCTGAGGCTCTCACCCACCCCCTGCCGGTACCCACATTAGAAAGCTGCCTTGACCCAACCCAATACAGCAGGCAACAGGTGGAAAGTTGAATAACTTCACACGTTCTTGGGGAGAGGGGTAGGTGGGAGGGAAGGCTTTTGGGAGCCGATTTAAGGATTAGATCAGATGTATTGCTAGTGAAAAATTAAACAGCCTGCTGCTCTGGGGAGTACAGATTAATATATTTAGTGACTCTGCACACAAAGGCTGCTCATTGTGCTACGTCTGAATGCCTGTGAATAGGACAGAGCATATGCGGCCTGTCACTGCAGGTGCCCACATCTGTTCCCCAGGGCAGATGCTCGCAGAAAAGGGAGGTGGGGGAGGTGAGGCAAGAACCGCGCACTGAAAGTTTCCAAGGTCTTCTAGCTTGTCGGTGGCTCCTCGGGCGATGCAGGGCCCGGCTGGGACCTTCGTGGGAAAGCCAGAGAAAGCAGCCTCCGAGATCGTGTTGGGATTCGGGTGGATGCCACACGTGTGAGATTGTTGTTTACTGGAGTCTGAGCTTAACCTTAAAGTTGCTGCTCAGGGTCCCCAGACCTGAAACCAGGCCCGGACTGGGAGTAGGGGTCTGGGTGGGAGTCGTGCTGATGTCGGTGGCGCGGCGTGACGGTCCCGGGCGGTGTGGACCCCCTAGACGGTGACACGACAGCAGCAGAGGCACAGCTGCGTGGGCCGGGCTGGGCTTCGCCCCGCGCTCTGCCCTCTGCTGTCTCCAAGCAGATCCCCTGGCGCCACTCCCGTGCGCACCAGCTCCACCGCAGGACCGACCCTCCAAGCCCAGGACGCGGCTCCTGCGGGGCCGAGGCTTCCTCGACCACCCGCCCCTCGACGCCCCCGGGCCACACTTCGGGCCCCGGAAAGTTCCGAGCGTGGCGAGCACCTCGCGCCCGCGCGGGCTGCGACCAGCTGCCGCGGTAATCGGATCCCCGGACAAAGGCGCGCCGGCCAGGCCGCGGCTGCAGGTAAACACGCGCTTTGTCATGGAGATGAGCGCAGGACGGCCCCGAGCAGATGACCCGCGGCTCCCGGGAAGGCGCGGCGCGGGGGAGGGGACAGCGGGTGGGGCAATCTGTCATCCGCGCCGGGGCCGCCAGCTGAGCCACGCGCCTCGCCCTTTCTCATGCAAATCAGCACATGCCTTTGCAACTTTCTGCAGCCCGCACCCCGCGACCCACGCACCCCAAGGTGGGAAGGTGGGGCGTCCTCCAGAGCGCAGTGACACTGTGTTCCCCAGCCACCGTAGTGAAAAAATCCACCTACCGGGTCGGAGGACATGGCCGCCTGTTCTGTTAAACAAGACCATGACCATACAGCAGAGAAGGTGGGGGGGGAGAGAGGGGGGGAAGTAAACAAAAAGCCATGACGACCCTACTGCAGAGAGAAGTCAGGACCACTGCCCTTTTGAGTATGCTGTCAACCGAGCGCAAGACAGGCCAGACTGCAGGCCCACCAGCGCCTCTACAGGCAGGAACGTTTCCCCTTCTTAACGAAGAGCCAAATGTGTGCGTTGTGAATTGATGCCCCAAAGAACTGCATGTCTGTACACACCTTAAAGCGTGTGTGACAGGGGTGGCTGTGCCTGCCTGTAATCCTAGAATTCAGGAGGCTGAGGCACGATGTCTGGAGTTCCAATTTCAGGCCAGCCTCAGCAATAAAAAGAGGCGAAACACATTATTAAATTAAAAAATATAAGTGGGTTGTCCAACCTCAGTGGCAGAATACCCATCATAGGTTCATCACACAGGTGGGCCACAGGTGTCTCCTGGTTACCTCTCCCTGCCAGGGTCTCACTCTAGTGCAGGTTGACCTGGAACTGTCTAGCCCCAGGCTGGCTGGCCTCAAACCTATGGCAGTCCTCCTATCTTAGCCTCCTAAGGGATGGGACAGCCATCTTAACTTTTTTATCTCACATCAAGCAAGGGGTTCCTCTGGTATTTTAACTTTTTAAGTCCAAACCTGAGGAGAAAAACAGAAAATGTGACACTGGTACTAATTAATACACATCTTCTCCCTTCTCCTCTTCCTCCTCTCTTCAAGCTGGCACATTTGATCAGCACCAGATTTGTGGCCAGGAAGTTTTCAGTTTTGTTGTTCTGAACAAGGATTTTAATTCTTGTTAGGAATAAGAAAACCCTTCTGTTGGGTATACAGTAATCAGTTGGTCTGAGAAAACACAACCCCCACTCAAGTCTCCAGACTTGTTTACACAGAAAACCGAACCTGTACTGTTGGCCTAGTCTAAACCCTGTTTTGGGTGCTGTTCATTGCCGTAGCGCCACCCACAGCTAACATTATGTACATACCGTAAGAACTGAGCCTTAGTGTGTAGGGGACAGAGAGGAGGGAAAAGGGGGACACCTTCACAAGAGTATATACAATGTATATACTTATAATAAGTATATTAATTTGAAAAATGGACTGAGCCTTTTTTAAGGTAAAGGGCCTCCTGGGTATGCACATATCTAATTTGATAAGATGGTGGCTGGGAGTTTTTATTACCATGTGCCCTAGTAAAGTAGGGAAAGTGATCAGGGTCTCTAGCAAACAGACCTACAGATGTGCTTGTTGTGGCCATAATTTTGATTATTACATGACCGGAGTCTGCCCTACCCACTGGAGTTTTTCAGACTATGGGTTGTGTATGGCTGCAAAAAATCAACATCACCACCAGACAGCAAATTCCTCGGTCCATTCCTGTACTGGGGGGCATTCAGTGCTTTCTAAGTCCTAATGAGCCTCACTTTGTACAGTGAATTTGCTGAGACATCAAAAAGCATTTAAAAGAAAGTTTCCTGCTTTCTTCTAATGGGAAAGGTGAGGATTTATGGTGTGTGGGGAGGAGGGAATATGTTGGCTAAGCTAACACTCAGGCAAGTCTATTTAACATATTCTGGCTTAAATTCCCTCCTGCATTTGAGGGGTTCCCAGTGCTTAGCTGTGGGAGTATAGAGACATGCAGTTAGGGAGTGAAAAAACGCCATTTGGTTCAGAGCAGATGGCTGGCTAGGGGGCTGATGGCGTCTAAAGGCGTGTCATCCCCCTCCAGCTCGAATCCCTAAGGGCTCCCCTTGTCTTCCCAATCAAAGAAAATTAAAGTGCAAAGAAAGGATGAATAGTTGGACCTCGAGTCTCTCCTTTGTTCATCTCAGCTACTGGTGCTCAGGAGTTAAACTACAACAGGCTCCTATAGAAACGCTGAAGTTAAACAGTCCCCGTTAGCTCAGCTTTTGAAAGAGAGGGGAATAGGAACCAACCTGGGGTTGGGGGACCAAAAAAGGGGAGAAAAGAAGATGAAGAGGGGAGAAAGCAGGGAAAGAGGAAGAAGTAAAAGAAAAAGGAAAGAAAAAGGAAAGGGAGAAGAGCAGAAGGAGGAGGACAGAGAAGAAAAGGGCTTTCTGCTTCATTTCCCCAATATAGAATCGCGTGGCATAAATTAAGTTGGAAAAGAATGAACGTTTTGGGAAGGATTCTGATGGATTTTACGATGCCTTTCAGTCCCATTTTGCCACTGTAATCGAGAAATCTGGGCTATGTCAATTTAACAAATACTTGATACTAAGGGGGGTTAGTTACAGATTTGGAACAAGTACCCTTCTCCGTGCACCCCCCCCCCCAGGTCCCAAGGTTTCAGCCCTGCCTTGTGATGGAACTTTTTATTCCCAGTTTTCCAAACAAGCATTCAAATGAGCTTGGTTCCTACTTCCATTTTCTAATTAAAAGGATCCTGATATTTCATTTCTTCCTGAATCCTTGAAGGCACTGTGGGATCTGCTTCTGATCTCACCTCCTTCCCCCCCCCCCCTTTTCTCCTGCTCTGGGAACCCTGTAACCTGACCCCATCTCACGGGGCACAGCTTCTGAACCTCAAGGAGCAGACTTCTCAGAAAGTAGCTTTCAGAGGACTTATCAACCAACCTAGAAAAAGGGATGCTAACACTAGGTGGCAAGATTAAATTAGGATTGGAGCTAGTCCAGCCTGTAGTGCTGTAGCAATTCCCTACCAGTTTGCAAAGAATAGTGACTGGGTTTGACATTACCAAGGGAGAGGAAGTATCTTTTGAAATCCCATTTGTTCTATAACAAACAGTGTGGGAAGAGGGGCAAAGCCTGTCCTCCTCACCTCAGCCTTGGACCCTGTGTACATTAACTCTTGTTGTTTGTGAGGTAGCAATCACCTCATGAAGTGCAGGTTTCAGTTGATCCTGAAAGTTCACCAATGCTTGGAGACAAGGCAGCAGTGACCGAGACATCTGAAAAGGAGCCATAGAGTTTTAATTCCAGTTACTCGTTGGTTTGAAACATGATTCTGCGAGTGATTGCTTAGATTCTGTTGCCCAAAGTTTCCCTGGGCATTCCGACATCCTTGCTCCGTGCAGTACAGACACTGTGATCCAGACACTGGTCTAGACGACAGCTACTCTGCCAGGACGGAGCCCCTTCTCACCAACAAGGGCTGTACCACCTACAGCCAGGACACCTGCTGAGGGGGCTGAGCTACCATCCAAGGGGCGCTGGCTCCAGTGGCCACACCTCAAGTTCTTCATAAAACTGCCTAGGTGTCGGGGAGAGGTACGGAGGAGCCGCAGACGCTGTTAATGGCAAGAGCACTGCATGACCGGCGCAGAGCTACGTGTCAAGTAGGAGTCCGTGCCTCAATTTACCTCTCGCAGGAGCCTGTAAGCTGCAGAGTGGTTTAGGTAAAATTCTCCTGGTGCATGTGTTCTGGGTCCTCCCAATAAACCCATTTCCCTCAAAAAAACAAAAACAAAAGTTCCACTGTCTGATGGACGTGTAAAACCTACCAAGGCGACGGTTGTGGGCCGGTGGGGGTGGGTGGAGGGCGTCTTTGGAACATGTGCCGGACATTGTCGCCGAGGCCGCGGCGTGCGCGGAGGGAGCTCTTTCTCCCTGCATTGTGCGGAGAGCAGGTGCTGCCGGCATTACCATACAGCTGAGCGCACAAAGAGCCTCTGATTCCGCCTCGCACAATAAGAGGCTGCCTTAATGACAGCCACGCGAACGACACACACCAAACTCACTTTTTTACCCAGCAGAGGGAGGCAGGCCTCAGGGGGAATGAATACCCGGGAGAGGAGCCGAGGATCCAGGTTAGGCGGTGGAGGCGAAAGCCGCCCGGGGACTACGTAGAGCGCGTCGGAGAGGGGCTGGCGAGAGCCTTCTGCCCTCCCGGCTCTGGGCACACGCCGCCCGGGCCGCGATCTCCCGTTTTCAGTCACAAAACCGGGCGCCAGGGTGCGAGGGCGCCGCGGTCTCTGGGGACGCCGGCTTCGGCCGCGCGCGCCCTGCGCTTTCCGAGGCCCAGGGGCCATTCCTCGCCAGAGGGGTCTTCGCGCCCCTCCAGACTTCCCGAGCCGACGTCGGGCTGTGGCCACGCTGCCCACCGTCCTTCGGCCCCCACCCCCTTTCGGAGACGCCTCCCGGGGAGGAGGGGCGGCGCCGCGGACGCGGACACCTCACCTCTCCCCGCCCACCGGCCCCCGCACCCTGCGGGCGAGCCGCCCGGGCGGCGGGGGTCTCGGCCGCGAGCGTCCGGAGGCCGCGGAGGAGGAGGCCCAGGGTCTGCGGGCCTGGCGGAGGGTGACGCCGGGGCCGAGCCGCGTCGCGAGCGGATCCTTTCCGCGAACGTTTCGCAGGAACGTAAATGAGCGCGTTTGGGGCGGGGGGAGGGCGGGAGGGGCGGGGGCGGGGGCGGAGGGCGGGGAGGAGGGTGGGGGCGGGGAGAGGGTTGCACTTTTCCAGCTCACTGACCATTTGGCGATCCATTGAGAGGAGGGTCTGGAAAAGTGGCTCCTTTGTGACAGCTCTCGCCAGATTGGGGGGCTGCTCATTTGCATCTCATTAGCCATGCAAGCGGCCGGCCGGATATAAGGGCCGCGGCGCCGGCCGCCGCCAGAACCTCGTCGCCCATCCGCGGGCTCCCGGCTCGGCCCCGGCGGGTCTCCGAAGAGCACGGGCGCCGCGTGGAGCCCCGGGCCCCGGTCCTGTGCGCGCGCGTTCGGATGGAATTGGCCGAGTCCTGGGGCAAGACGACCGGCTGGGCGGCGGCGCAGGAGACACCGGTCCGCCACCGTCCGGGAAGGGCGGGCGCCGCCGAGTGACCCCGGCCGGGAAAGAGGGCGCGCGCCCTCGCCGCCGCCGCCGCCGCCGCCCGTCCTCCCCGCGCCCCTCGGGGCCCCGGATTATCGCCTCGTCGGTGGGATTTCCAGACCGCAGCGCTCTCGTCGGCCTCGGAGGAAGCCGCGGCAGCTCTCTTGGAATTCAGCCGCTGTCTGGACTCTCCGCCTCTCTCTGTCTCCTCTCCTTTCTCCTCGAAGAAGCTGGGGACAAAACCGGGGACCAGAGACCCTCGCCCGCTCGAGGCCTGGGAGCCCGAGGGGGAGCGGAAAGCGCCGGCGGAGCTCCTTCGGGGTGCGTATCTGCAGCACCGCCGCCTCCAGACCCACTGGCCCGACTAGCCCACCTGGAACCGCGCTCCCCGAGTCGCACTGTGCCCCCGGGCATCCCCGAGTCTTTGACGAAGAGCAAAAGGGGAGACTCAAGGAGAGCCGGGCGTCCAGCGCGGCGCCATGGGCCGTCGGAGCGCGCTGGCCCTCGCCGTGGTCTCGGCCCTGCTGTGCCAGGTAGGGGGCCGGGCGGGGCCGCAGCGCGTGGAGGGCGGGGAGCCGGACGCGCGGACCGGCCGTCCCTCCCCGAGTGCCTCCCGGAGCTGCGCCCCTGAGCCGCCGGGCTGCGGGCGCCGGGCCCGGCCGGCTCCGGGAGGGCGCTGCGCACGGTGCGCTCGGCCTCTGAGTCCCCGCGAGGGCCGCGACGCCGCCGGTGCGTCCTCACGCTGCTTCCCTGCGCAGGTTTGGAGCTCCGGGGTGTTTGAGCTGAAGCTGCAGGAGTTCGTCAACAAGAAGGGGCTCCCGGGGAACCGCAATTGCTGCCGCGGGGGCTCGGGCCCGCCGTGCGCCTGCAGGACCTTCTTCCGCGTTTGCCTCAAGCACTATCAGGCCAGCGTGTCCCCGGACCCCCCGTGCACCTATGGCAGCGCGGTCACGCCGGTGCTGGGAGTCGACTCCTTCAGCCTGTCAGACGGCTCCGGCGCGGACCCGGCCTTCAGCAACCCCATCCGATTCCCCTTCGGCTTCACCTGGCCAGTGAGTGCGCCTTTGCGCGGCCGCACTTGGCCTGGAGGGCTGGGGGAGGGGGCGGGCAGAGGAAGGCTCCAGGCTCTGTCAGGGCTGGGGATCCCTCGACCACCTTCGTGAGGCCTTGGATTATTAATTGGGTTGCCCTGCCGTCTGGAAGTTGAGCCTGTGGGTAAGAAGGGAAGGCCTAGGAGCAGAGCCTTTTGCAAGGCCAGGACACTTCACAGGCTTCTGTGTCAATCTTGAGGGTCAAAAGAGCCCCTTGACGTTGAGAAAGAGTTCTCCTTTCCCTGCTTTAGGACATGGATTGTGTCTATCTGTCCAGTACTGCCCTTACCCTGAGGTCCCATTCCTGGAATACTAGTGACAGCTCCTCTGGCCTCTTCTACGACAAACTTACCCTGTGGCCTCCAGCACTCTCCCTTTTGGGCAAAAAAATTAATATCCTGTACTAACAGGCTGGGAGGGTATTTGAAATATTTTTCTATTTCTTTAAGGAAAGTGAGAGGGGTTGACCTCCTTCCTTGCACACACAGATCTGGGGCCACCAGCCTGTTTGCCCCCAAGGCTGTTCCTTCTCCTCCTCTTTCCCTTTTTCTGCTACCTTCTTCTTGTCTTCATTTCTGGTTTATCAGACACCTCCTCTCCCTTCCTCCCAGGGAACCTTCTCTCTGATCATTGAAGCTCTCCACACAGATTCTCCTGATGACCTCACAACAGGTAATGTCCCAAGCCATGCACACTCTTTATGCTCGTTGATACACATTTAACCTTGTTCCTCTTCCTCTTAGACATCTTCTGATGTCTTCGTTCTATACCTGCCCTGGAGTAGAGGAAATAGTGTCTCCTTCCCATACTGAGAGCATCCTGCCGCCCCACAGTTCCTAGCATTTGACTCCTTGGTCAGAACCAGAACCAACCTCAGCATCTTCTCCCCTTCCCCCCAGACAACCCAGAAAGGCTCATCAGTCGCCTGGCCACACAGAGGCATCTGACAGTGGGTGAGGAGTGGTCTCAGGACCTGCACAGCAGTGGCCGAACAGACCTCCGCTACTCCTATCGCTTTGTGTGTGATGAACATTACTATGGAGAAGGCTGCTCAGTGTTCTGCCGGCCCCGGGATGATGCCTTCGGCCACTTCACCTGTGGGGAGAGAGGGGAGAAGTTGTGTGACCCTGGCTGGAAAGGCCAGTACTGCACAGAACGTGAGTCCTGGGGAGGCTGCGTCTAAGGGCCCATTGGGGAGGGGCACAGAATTTAGCCCAAGGAGCATGGTAGATGTTCTGGTGGGGAAACTGAGACCCGGAGGACAGAAGCGTCTTGCTAAGATCTTACAGCCAGTGTGCCAGGGTCAGACTCAGTTTAGGCACTTTAAAGCTGAGTCCACTAGAAGGAAGCCACCTTTCTTTACGGGGCGGGGGGAGTTCAGAGACCATGCAGGGGTCATGAAGTAAGCCTGTGCTCACCCCAGGGTGTATATATTAGAGAGGGAGGAGGAGGAAGGAAGGGAGGGACAGAAAAGGGATGTGAAGGGCTTGCTTTCTACCAAAGTTCTCCTTGCTGTGATAGTTGGGTCATTGAGAAACTCTCCCTTTTCTCTCCAGTATTGGGGTGACTGACTTGCCCACAGAGCAACTATTTTCTTTTTTTAAAAAAATATTTTATTCATTTTCAAGCAGAGAGATACAGAGAGAGACTTATGTGGGTACTGGGGAATTGAACTTGGGGCCTTAGGCACTGGAGGAAAGTGTCTTAACCACTAAGCCATCTCTCCAGCCCCAGAGCAAGCTATTTTCAAAAACTCCGCGTAGTATTCCCTGTGTATGCTGTCCTAAGAGGAAGTTCTTACTCCTCTGGGCTGTAGTCAGCCAGTGGGTGTGTTGAGGCCAACCTGAGTGAAAGGTACGTGGGTGTGCCCTCTCTTGTCTAAATTCTCACAGTGCTAAGAAATGTGACTACTGATGTCCTGAAATGTCCTTGAAGACAGGGAACCAGGACCACAGGGAGGACTCCCACTCTATTTCTGGTTCATACAGACCTCAGTGGACCTCCCACCAGTTCTCTTAGGCCTCATCTGTAAACTGGTCACCTTAGCTTTAGGCATGGCATTTTCCTCAAAGGGTTGGTGAGCTTTCATTCTCTTGACCTGGAACAGGTGAACTTTGGACTCTATGAGGCCAAGAACCTCTGGCACTGCCTGGGGGAGGATATAGGTTGGTTTCTAGCTTTGGTTTGTGCTTGGTGGTGTGGGGATCTTCACTATGAGCGAGGATGTCATTGTTGCCTAACTTCCTATCTCCTCAAGGGCTCTGGAGTTCCTTTGAAGCCCCGCCTTGGCCAGAGATGGCTGGCTCTATTTTCTTAAGAACTGGAGGAGCTGCTCATTAATGAATTTCATAAATGGAGAAATGAGCCAGCTCAAAGCCTCAGCCCAAGGCCACCCCCACCACTCAAGGCACCTCTGGCCTCTGGAATGCCTCCCACTCTAGCCTTTTTTCTCTCTTGGCCAGTGGCTCTGGGGTAGACAGAAATCTAAACTTATTTCTTCTTATCCAAACACTGGGATCTCTCCCCGCCCCTGCTCACACGTGCCATAGATTAGATCTCTCTGGAGATAGGCTGCAGGGACACAGACTGTTGCTATTGGAGAAGTGTATACGTACGTGTGTGTGTGTGTGTGTGTGTGTGTGTGTGTGTGTGTGTGTGTGTGTACACTAAGGCGGGAGGGTGGGGCAGGGGTGGCATTGTTGTGCTGGGGCAGCTGCTGGAGGGAAGAGACAATGGAGCAGCTGTCCTGCCCTGCACGCTGCACACCAGCTGTCCACTCTTATCTGCACACACACTTTCTGGGATATTAAGAGGTGGAGCTTTGAGCATAGAATTGGGAAGTGGGGGAGGAGGAGGGGGAAGACTTCTGACCCTCTTTTACAAGAAAAGGGGATGGGGTGGGGGTAGAGGTTCCTGAGAGCCCTTTTGTCCTGGAAATACTTTGTTAAGAAGAATGCTCATCCCAGGACTGAGTGAAGTCCAAAACCACCAACCAGGGTGGCCCAGAGCTCTGCAGCCTGAGATCTGCTTGGCTAGAACCAGCAAAGCACTGCTAGATTTGCCACAGTCCTTCCTGGTGATGCTGGGGAAGTCCTGAAGTGGGCCTCAACCTGTGTCCTTATCTGCCTACAGCCATCTGTCTGCCAGGTTGTGATGACCAGCATGGATTTTGTGACAAGCCAGGGGAGTGCAAGTAAGTTTGCAAAGTTGCCTTTTGTCTTTTTTTTTTTGGGGGGGGGGCTCACTATTATTGGTCAGGGTCTTGTTATGTATCCCAGGCTGGCCTTGGATTCCCGATCCTTCTGTCTCACTCTCTTAAAAGCAGATGAGCCACCATGTTTGGCTTACCTTTTCTCATTGCCCCTTTTCATCTATAGTATGCAATGCATTCTCAGGGAGCCACTTGAGAAATGTTGGTAAGATGAGTTGAGTAAGGGCTGATTTTCTAGTTAATAAACGTTTGGAAATGTATAAGCATTAGGTTTGTCACTAACTTAAGCTTCTCATGGTTATGAAAATGTATAGGCTGTTGTTTTAAAAGATTCTATAGAAAATGTGAACTCATATGTGTAGTTTTCAGGCCTTGTACATGTTAGAGGCACCCAGAGTGGCCCCTGTGTCCTTCTTCAAAGCCTCTGAGATAGGGCTGGTTCAGGGTATTTTTAAGTTTCCAAGTGGTACAATGCCCTACCTTGTTTGAGAGCCAGTGGTTTACTGGTGCTGCTGTTGATATTTTATAGTATGTAAAGTATTCATCATAATGTCATCATAAATCTAGAAATGGTTAAGGTACATATCATTGTACTCTGCTCTTTCCAAGGTGTAGGGTTGGCTGGCAGGGCCGTTACTGTGACGAGTGTATCCGGTACCCAGGCTGTCTCCATGGTACCTGCCAGCAGCCCTGGCAGTGTAACTGCCAGGAAGGCTGGGGGGGCCTTTTCTGCAACCAGGGTAAGCCTCTCTCCCTGGAATTATCTGGTCCCCTCCAGAGCACCACTGTCCACTGGAAAAGTAGATTCTGCCTGTCTTTGACCTTGAGCTTCCTGTCCCTTTTCCTGGCAGACCTGAACTACTGCACACACCACAAGCCCTGCAGGAATGGAGCCACTTGCACCAACACAGGTCAGGGGAGCTATACATGTTCCTGTCGACCTGGATACACAGGCGCCAACTGTGAGCTGGAAATTGATGAATGTGCCCCCAGTCCCTGCAGGAATGGAGGGAGCTGCACGGTGAGTCAGGTGCACTGAGCTGCCCTATCTCAAGCCAGGAGCCCTAGTTTTAAATAAAGCACAGGAGCTTCTTGGAGCAGCTGTACTAGCCTATTGCTGTTTCCTGGTACAGGACCTTGAGAACAGCTATTCTTGCACCTGCTCTCCTGGATTCTATGGCAAAGTCTGTGAGCTGAGTGCCATGACTTGTGTGGATGGTCCCTGCTTCAATGGGGGAAGGTGCTCAGACAACTCTGATGGAGGCTACACCTGCCATTGCCCTGCAGGCTTCTCGGGCTTCAACTGTGAGAAGAAGATGGACCTCTGCAGCTCTTCCCCCTGTTCTAATGGTAAGGAGTGATAGGCTCTGGCCTGCGATCAACACGGAATGCCTGAGAAATCTGTGTATTCATGTTAGAGGAGCCATATGGCTTTGTGAGCCACCTTGGGTTCATGTAGCTCTTATACATGGTTGACTCTGTGAGGATTCAGGTGAGGGGAGAGCCAGCAGGAGGCTCTTTCTCATTCATGATGTAGGGAATGTTTGGACCAGTGGAACACAACTTACTTAGGATTAGCACTGACCGGGTACCTGTCATTGTCCATTGCCCTGCAGGCCCTACCTCCTCAGATGGACATGTAGCCATGGTGCTTTTGGAAAGTACAATTCTGTATAGCAGTTTGGGATTTTACTGTGTAAGGAGGGATGTTTTTTTCTCTAGAAGCCTCTTGCTAGTAAGGGCAAGGGAACCCAAAATAGGTTCAGGAGAGATGCTAAGCCCGATGTTTGCACCTCCCTTCTTCTCCTTCTCCTTTTTTCTCCCTGCTTTTCTTCTCTCGCTCTCCCTTCTTTACTTCCCCCATTTCTTTCTTCCTTCCTGACTTCCTTCCTCTCTGTCTTCCTGCTCTCTTCCCTCCTTGTCTTCAGTTCTGCTTTTCTCACTGGAAATATGCTGTGGGTGAACCTGGCACACTCCTTAAGTCTCACTTTCTCCATCTGCAGTCTGGATCTAGTAGTGCCCATCCCTTGTCTGGTGGCTGTGAAATGACTGCAGTGATCAGGTACAGTGCTTTGTACAGTTCCTGTCAAGCACTGATCAAAAAGTGTTCACTACTATTGCTGAGAGTGGTAGCATAGGTCTGTAATTGCAGACACTTTAAAGTCTGGGATAGACAGATCAAATTTAAGGTTAGCCTAGCCAACATAACAAGACTGTGTCTCAAAATAATAAGAATAATAAAAGAGGGCTGGGGAATATATTACATTAGTAGAGTGCTTGCCTAATGGACACAAAGCCTTGGGTTCAACCCTCAGTATTGCAGCAAAAAATAAGTATTAGCTTTTATTATTGCTAATGTGTGTGGCTCAGCCTGTAGTTCTCCCCACACCCTTGTATTTGAGACCCTAGGCCAAGTGGCACAGGACGTGGTGGGCTCTAGACTGTCTTCGTACCAGTCACGGGTGCTGTGCCAGCATGTATGCTAAGCGAATGCACTTATGTACACATACAGATAACTGCTTCTGCCCTGTGTTCTAGGTGCCAAGTGCATGGACCTTGGTGATACCTACCTATGCCACTGCCTGGCTGGTTTCTCTGGAAGGCACTGTGAGAACAATGTGGATGACTGTGCCTCTTCCCCATGTGCAAATGGGGGCACCTGCCGGGACAGTGTGAACGACTTCTTTTGTACCTGCCCACCTGGCTACACAGGCAGGAACTGCAGTGCCCCAATTAGCAGATGTGAGCATGCACCCTGCCACAATGGGGCCACCTGCCATCAGAGAGGCCAGCGCTATCTGTGCGAGTGTGCCCAGGGTTATGGTGGCCCAAACTGCCAGTTTCTGCTCCCTGACCTGGCACAGGGCCCTGTGGTGGTAGATCTCAGTGAGAGGCATGTGGAGGGCCAGGGTGGGTCTTTCCCCTGGGTAGCTGTATGTGCTGGGGTGGTGCTTGTCCTCATGCTGCTGCTGGGCTGTGCTGCCGTGGTCGTCTGCGTCCGGCTGAGGTTACAGAAGCGCCAGCTCCCAGCTGACCCTTGCCGAGGAGAGACCGAAACCATGAACAACCTGGCCAACTGCCAGCGTGAGAAGGATGTTTCTATTAGCATCATTGGGGCTACACAGATCAAGAATACCAACAAGAAGGCGGACTTTCACGGGGACCACAGTGCTGACAATAGCAGCTTCAAGGCTCGATATCCCACCGTGGACTATAACCTCGTGCGAGATCTCAAGGGTGATGAAACAGCCGTCAGGGATGCACCCAGCAAGCGTGACTCCAGGTGCCAATCACAGGGCTCTACAGAAGAGGAGAAGGGCACCTCAGCACTCAGCAGGTATGGGCAGAAGGGCAAGAAGGCCATTCTGTGCTCTGAACATATCCCTGTTTGAGCGCATGTTCATTGCGTTTCTCTCCGATTTTTCTTTCAGTGGGGAAGCACCTGACAGACAAAGGCCAGAGTCCATCTACTCCACTTCAAAAGACACAAAGTACCAGTCAGTGTACGTTCTATCTGAGGAGAAGAACGAGTGTGTCATAGCAACTGAGGTCAGTGTGTGGTGTACTTGTCAGAAACATGGGTGGTGCGGAGAGGGTCCACCTCTGTCTGTAGCTAACTTCATGTCCTGTCTCCTGGGCCCCTCTAGGTGTAAGATGAAAGTGATGTGGCAAAATTCCCATTTCTCTTAAATAAAATTCCAAGGATATAACCCCAACGAATGCTGCTGAAAGAGGAAAGGGAGACCCCAGGGACTGCTGCTGAGAGACAGGTTCAGGTGGAGCTGGTTCTCCTCTCGGAGTCAGCAGAGGCGCTCACACCGCTGGCCCATAGGCTTTGGGTGCCCTGCACTGCCTGCTGGACTGCCGTTGCACTATGGACAGTTGCTTTTAAGAGTTTATATTTAAGTGGATGAATGACTTGATACGTATAGGAAGCACGCACTGCCGACATGTCTATCTTGGATTCTTATGAGCCAGTCTTTCCTTGAACTAGAAACACAAACTGCCTTTATTGTCCTTTTGATACTGAAATGTGTTTTTTTTCTAGATGGAAAGTGTGTGTTATTTTTTGGATTTGTAAAAATATTTTTCATGATATCTGTAAAGCTTGAGTATTTTGTGATGTTCATTTTTTTATAATTTAAATTTTGGTAAATATGTACAAAGGCACTTCAGGTCTATGTGACTATATTTTTTGTATATAAATGTATTTATGGAATATTGTGCAAATGTTATTTGAGTTTTTTACTGTTTTGTTAATGAAGAAATTCCTTTTTAAAATATTTTTCCAAAATAAATATAATGAATGACAACCTGTGAGAGTGGTTTTTAGCCATTGGCCCTCACTGAGGTGTATTCCTCTCACATTAGCTCCACAAGACCATGAGAAGGAGAATGTTGACATCTCTTGTCTGGTTTTAGTGGGTCATTGAGCATTTTTTCTGCCTATTCTAGGGCTCCTGACAGACTGTCAAGAGTTATCTCCATTGGCACTCACAGTTTTTGATGCCATGTTTGTGCAGTACTGAGAAATTTTAGAGAGCTGGCCACTTGCTCTGAGCCTTATTTAAAGACTGCATCGAAGCTTCATTGGGGCAAGATAGTGAGGGGACACTTTTCTATTGCCATGGCAAAGACTTTCTGTCTCGGGACAATACTTATTCGTTTGTAAATTTATTTTTAGTTAATTCAAAAAGCTAGGTGCTTTCTAATTCACAACCATGGTAGGACAGATTACAGGAATAAGTGGGCTCTTTATTGCATACATGCTGTCTGCCTGCTCCTAATTAACCATGTTGTAAGTGCTACCTGGTAAGTCCTGGTACTGGTGGTGTTATTCTTGCATTAAAGGTGAGAAAGCTGGGGTGTAGGGAAATTACCAGTTCTGGATTCTTAAATAGCTATAACAACATTAAGACTGAGTCATTGCAGCTCAACGCTAGTTTATTCATTGGTCCTGTTTAGAAAGTTTCTCATTACCAATGTCATCTGGGTGTTGAAGACCCTTCTCAGGTGAGTTGCTGGTTCCAATCTACACAGCTTGGATCAGTATGGACTGCCAGTTCTCAGATGACAAGTCCACACTGGAAAAATGGGGAATTTATTCCTTGGTTGGAAGGGGGTGAGCAGTGTCAGAGAGCCTCTTTGGCTTGATTAGCTAAAGGGGGAAAACAGACCAGCCCACACATCAGCCTATGCTTTGAGGCCTAGTTGGGTTAATACTATCAAAACTAAGCATCACAGAGTGACTGAACACTGCTGAGAAGACCCACTTTCATAGATACTTCTGTCTCTCACATGACTCAGCTTACCTCACCTCTGGGGACCACCACAGCTATTATTTTAGAATAATGTCTTAATGGCAAACCCACAAGTGAATTAATTCCACCCTTCCAGAAAAGCAGTGGCAGGGCCAATCCATCTTTTGCCTCTCTCTTGCTTCTTCAGAAGCTTCTACACCTAGGGACCTGGGTAGGGTTGGTGAGACTTATGGACTCTGCTCCATTTCCCTTTCTGCAAGTGGTTGGGGATGAGTGACGAATGAAATGCCTGTGGAGTATGCAAATGCCCGATTCTTATGAAGCCCAATCTGTGAAAGCCTTAAACATAGCATTGCTTTGTCTCCTCAACCTCATAAAATCAAGGAATATTTATTTCATCTTTCATCTAGAGTAAGCAAGTGACCTACTTAAGAGGAAAGTAGGTGAGTCAAATATACCAGTGAATCCTAGTGCTCTGTTAGAAGATTATCATGGTTTGATCCAGGTACCCCCCCAAAACAAATGAAGGTGTTCTGAATGATTGATTCCCAGCTGATGGCAGTTTGGGTATTAGAATTTAGCTGGAGCTGTGTTGTTGGAGGCAGGCTGATGGGGATTATAAGCCAGCTTCCCCTTGCCAGTATTTGGCACACCTTCCTGCCATTGTTTGTCAGTGCTGTGGTGGAGGTGATGTCCACTCCTCTGCTTATGCCATCATTTTCCATGCCATGATGGAGTCTCCCCTTGAGTCCATAAACCAAATAAACCCTTTCCTCCACAAGCCACTTTTGCTTGAGTTATTTCTGCACAGCAACAGAGAAAGTTGACTCCAACAAAGATGATGTTTCTATCTGACCTCAGGTGGGTTCTCAGATTTTGAGTTTATGTCACTTACGGTGAAGAATTCAGGTGCATTGGTTAAAAACAGCCACATAAAAACATAAACATGGGTGTGTGGGTCAGCAGTGACTCATCACACCAAACACCACCCGGCCATGTTTAGTCTCTGGTTGTGCCCGTCAAGGCTTGCGCTGCATTTCTCTCCAAGTATTGCCATAAAGAATGAGGAAGGAAAGAAGGAACAACGAATGCACTTAAAATGATGATGTGAAAATAGCAGATCTTCTTAATGGGAGTAATAATTGGACCATGTACTTTCAAGTTCTGAGGAATACTGAAGTATGGCTGGAAGCCAGCAGAGCAGGAAAGACCTGTGTCAACCTAGGGCTGTCTAGCGGTCAGAATAGGGGCCACAGGCCCTCTTTCCCCTGTCAAGTGCGATAACCAGCATCCTTAGACCTTAGCAAGACCACAGGCCAGGAAAGAGGCAAAGGAATGTGCACTAGTCCATAGACCCTTTTTCTTTCATTTTCATTTGGACATAACTTTGTGTTTCCAGAAATGTTGCAGGAACAGTACAAAAGGATATTGTGGTCTATGGGGGCTTTCTATCACTATCTCCCTCCATGTGTCAGGGATTTTACAGCAGGGTGAATTCTCCAAGCTGTGTTGATGCCTGGATGCCATCACCCAACTGAGAGCATTGTGGCCATCTGTCTGGATGTCGTGCTGGGACGGTGAGCTCAGTGGAGCTGCTTTGCAAGCTCTGCATTCTTGCCGAATCATGTGCTTCCTGGAATTTGTCTTTTTCTAGCATCCCTGGTTCATTTTGGTGGAAAGTAGCAGAAATTGCACTGTTATTTTTGTGTATTTGTGAGGTTTGAAGTGATGGCCACCATCAAACTATAAGTTTGCAGACTTTGTGAAAGGTCCTTCAAGGTCTCAGTGCATGAGCCTGCTCAGTGACTGGGCAGAATCCTACAGGCATGTTTAATATTATGGATGGAGGAGAGTGTATTCAATATAGGCCAACCGCACCACTATTCTCTACCTCCCCCACCAAATTGAACTTGTGTTTGATCATGGCTCTTGCTCTGATGAGCAGGCAGAGGGTCACAGGTAACTGAAAGCACCCTAAAGGACAACAGCATCTACATCCAGAATTCTGGGGAGCTGGGTAGGTTGGAAAAGCTGCCAGGAGAACAAGGAAAGCAAGGAAGAACCAACAGACTAAAGGGAGTGGAGATCTATCAACTGGCACGTCCAGAATTGTTTCCTGTTTCAAACACTTTAAAAGTTTATGAACAAATTAGAGAAACTGAAATGCTGCTTGAGTACTACAGCAAAGTGTATTTGCTCAGTGTTTAGGTGACTTGCTGTTACTGTTGAGTTCAACAGATAGAAGAGTCCTTATCTTTTAGAGTAAACCTCCGAAGCACTCATGAATGAAGCAGTAAGCATCAGGGGATTTAAATATCTTTATTAAATTAACAAAACAAGGTGTGCTAGCAAGAGGGTGTGCAGACAAAGTGTGGGGGTTCTGTACCAAGCAGTCAAAGCTTGTACTTGAGGTCACGTTCACTCTTACCTTTTGTGTGTTTGAAACTTCCTACAAGCAGAACTCTGAGACAACCTATTCAGTGCAAAGGTGTGCTGTGACTTGCTAGTGGTCTGTGATCAGGTGGTACAGGCATGATGGGCTTAACTGAGGTTTTCCATCATCAGGTGCATCTTTCAGAGGAGAAGTCTCATGAGACTCAAATCAATCAAGTTATGTTGGGTGGAGATGGAGTAATTTATTTAGTAGAAACTTTATATGAACAAATCACGTGTTAGTATCACTGTTTCCCTCCTTCCTGCCCCCCTTAGTGGGATTGCTGGCTGCATGGGGTTATGGGCTATGAGTTGTGCAGGCAGCAGTCAGTTATTGTTGGGGTGGGGGAAATGCCTCTGGATATTCTCACCCACCTTGGCTCTTAAAATCTTTCTGCCCCCCTCTTCCAAAAAATTCACTGAGCTGTGGTGGGTGTTTTTTTTTTTGGTTTTTCGAGGTAGGGTCTCCCTCTAGCCCAGGCTGACCAGGAATTCACTGTGTAGTCTCAGGGTGGCCTTGAACTCACGGCAATCCTCCTACCGCTGCCTCCCAAGTTCTGGGATTAAAGGTGTGCACCACCACACCCGGCGATGCGTGTTTTAAGTCTGCTGTAGTGTTGAGTTCTTACAGCTTCTGGATTTCTGCTTTGGTATGTTTTAAGTATCCTCAATGTCTGTTTCCATTCCCCTGGAGCAGGTTGTCAGGCTTGCTATGGAAGCAGCACTCTTGCTCATCTCACCAATTCCTCTGTGGTTTCAGCTGGGCCCCGGTTGATGTGTTAGGGGTGGTTCATCTCCTGCCAGGGAGTCAGCTATCATTTTAGGTCTTATTGGTAGAATTAGGTTGTCCTCAGTTCAAAATGCCTTCTGAAAAGTACAGACAGTACTCCAATGGAGAGTGAGATCAGCATAGGTTAAATGGGATAAACATTGTTGGTTTGGAGAGATTTTGATGGGTTTAGCCTCTCTTTAGGTCCATGGTTAGTGGAAGCTTCTCCTTGGAGTCGGATTCTTGGTCTCCATAGGAATTTGGCTTGGATCCCAGTTCCAGCTATGGGTTCCTTGCCACTGAGCAGGTCTCTTAGCTAGTCAGAGAGCCCTTGGTTACCCACCGAGATTGAGTGCCACCGTGCACAGGTATTTCTTGCCATGCTGGTTGACATCATATAGCAGTGTCCCCTGCTTTCTCCAACATTGTTGGCCAATTTCCCTAGCAGCTCATGTAGTGCTTTCCAGCACTATTCAGGCTAGCCATCTGAGAACTGGCTTCTTTTTAGGTTCCAAGGTCTCTTGATGTTGTTTGTTGGCAGCCCGTGGTGTCTTTAGCCATAGGGTCTGATCTTTTACTTTGGGCAGGTAATCAACTGCTTTGATAGAAGCCAAGACAGAGCAATTTGTTCAAGAATTTTGGTACCAGAATCTCACATGTAAATCCAGGCTTTCTATCCAAAGCTCTAAATCCAGAGCTTTGTGCTAGCTCTGCACTTAGGTAATAATGTACTCCGCTGTGGCTCTGATTAGACAGTGATACAGTAACAAAGGTGACTGTGGGACTATCTGAGGTCCTGTCCCTGTTGCTACCACTGGGTGCTTTTCAAAACACACATCTGAGCATGTGCTCAACTGAGTGATGGTCTCTGAATGCTTTCAGCAGAGTTCAAAATCCTTAACTTGGTGTTTTGGGCCTTTATGTGATCTGGCTCCTGATTGTCCCTGCTGCCTCGTTTCATTTCTTCTCCGATTGGCCCTTTAGCCCTTGGCTCCCTAGCCCTGGGATTTTCTTTGTGACCCTCAAATTTGAATTCTGTGCCCTGCCTGCCACCACTCTGATAAACTCCCCCCCCCAAAAAAATACCCCACAGTCAGTAAACATTATCTGGACACTTGGTTACAACCAATGTCACCATAATGAAACCATAATACAGAGCCAAACAGAGATGGCCTGAGTGTAGACCATAATGCTCCGTTTACACGAAGACACAAGACATAGTCCTGGTACATGGTGAGGACATGGGCGAGCAAAGTTATATGCATTTCTTAGACTATGAATGTTGTGAAGAAGGTTAAGGAAGGTAAATGGTTTTGCCAAAGAGAAGCTGAATGCCTAAAGCATACGGGACAGGGTAAGGGTACTATTCTGAGTGCAGGGTGGTTCACATATTAGAGGTACACCCTGAAATTGGTACTGAATGTGCTGTCTCACATTGCAAGTGCAAGACACTCAAAGATACTCTGACATTTGCCATTGGAAATAAGTCAGAGATGTTTTAAGAGGATCTATACCAGTACAGGGTTTTAGCACTTTGAAAAATACAACAACTTCTACCTAGGTTTATTTGCTCAAACACACAAATGTCTCTATCTTAGAGAAGCCTATTTGACCTGAATCACTGCTGTTGAAGTGGTGGTTAGCATCATTGTGGTTTTCTGTTGAGGATCCATAAAACCCAATATGTTCTTTTTTTTTTTAAATTTTATTTATTCATTTTCAAGCAGAGAGAGAGAGAGAGAGAGAGAGAGAGAGAGAGAGAGAGAGAGAGAGAGAGAGAGAGAGAGAGAGAGAGAACACCAGGGCCACCACCTTGTGGGTCTGGCTTATATGGGACCTGGGGAATTGAACCCAGGGCCTTAGGCACTGGAGGCAATTGCCTTAACCGCTGAGCCATCTCTCCAGCCCCCAATATGTTCTTATTTTTCTTGCTTCATAGGAAACATGCAAGGTTCCACAGTCAGCATTTGGTAGATCTGTAATCTTGAGATTTCAACTTAAATAGAAATGGGAGCAGGCACTGGAGGCAGCAGGAGTTAGGATTAGGGTTTCACCTCCTACAAGTCTCTGTTCTTAAAAAGCAGTCAGAAACAATGACAAGACTAGAGTCACCTATTAAATTCTTGATGTTGAAACTGAGGTAGCATAAGAGGAAATAGCCTTGATTGCAGGCTAGACATCCAGCTGCAAAGGAGGGAAGATGGCGTCTGTCTCCAGCTCTGAAGTAGGTAGGAAACCTTTTTTAGCCTCTGAGGCTTTGTTTGCCCACAGATGCTGGCTGTTCTGCCTTTGTCCAGATGAAAGAAAATAGATGCAAAGCTTGGTCTTCAGAATTTTCTGCGTTCAGCTCATGGCTACCATACAAAACCTTGAGGGGCTGATGAGCCTTGCAATTGCTTATTGGATACTTGATGAGTAAAATCACTTTATTTATTCATTTTTTTTTAAATTTATTGACCATAATGAGTTACAACATTTAGTGGGCAAACAATGAGTTGTTATCCCCAATTCCCCACTGCCCTCCCCTCCCCCTCCACTGGATAACCTCCTCCATGGGTCGTCTGGATCAGTCCTTGTGACAGGGGACCATGGATAGCCTAGTATTCAGCCAGGTTCTCCTGGCCATGCCTCTGGATAATCTCCACCACGGCTCTTACAATCTTTCCACCCCCTCTTCCGCATAGTTCCCTGAGTCATGGTGGATGAGGATTAAGGCTGCTTTAAGGTTGTGAGCTTAGGGGTCTTTGTGTCGAAATCGTTGGTTTCTGTCTCACTGGCTTGTCCTGTGTTGATTTAATGGCTGTGGCTGTGGGCCCCTTGTTCATCCCGTCATTCTCTGTGGGGTTCCATTTGGATCCTCCACGATATGACTGTAGTGGGTCTCTCTTGGCAGAATCTCAGCTATCGGCCTACGGTCGGTTGGTAGGGTTAGATGGGCCCCAGCTCTCTCGCTGCATCCTGAAAGATACAAACACAATCTCCATCGGAGAGTGAGATCAGTGTAGGTTAACAAATATACACAATTCTGGATTACCTAGATTCTATTTTTAGTAGCCTCCAGGTCGCTCGCTCCCATAGTGCATCTTGTTTTGGGAGCCCAAGAGTACGGGATC
>PVHP010001337.1:0-61469 GCA_004024765.1 Zapus hudsonius
ACACACACACACACACACACACACACACACACACACACACACACACACACACCTTTTTCATTCTTCCTCTTCTCTCTCTTCCCTCACTTCT
Organism: Zapus hudsonius; assembly: GCA_004024765.1. Lineage (NCBI taxonomy): Eukaryota > Metazoa > Chordata > Mammalia > Rodentia > Dipodidae > Zapus > Zapus hudsonius. The sequence goes on from PVHP010001337.1 coordinate 92, forward strand.
TGGCTCACATCTGGCTCCCTCTCCTGCTAAGCCATCGCCAGCATGCTGATAATTCCGCCTGGTAGAGCTGCAATCCATCACCGTTTCTCATTCTCTCTCTGCTCCTCCCTCCCTCTCTCTGAAACACCTCCTCTGGTCTGCTAGTATCCCTGCTCATAAAAACCTGTGGTCTCTGTTAGAAAGAGTGGGAAATAAAATGAGAGAGAAAGTCTAGGCTAGAGACCCTACCTCAAAGAGAGAGAGAGAGAGAGAGAGAGAGAGAGAGAGAGAGAGAGAGAGAGAGAGAGGACTCAGCAGAGAGAGGCTTTATTAGGGTGGAAAGCCTGACAAGGACTCTGACCAGGCAGGTCAGAAGCCATTTCCCTTACAGACTAGGGAATACTTATGGGGCTGTGGATTCACTGGAATCCTTTGGCTGCAGTCCACCTTGTCTCTGGGCTTAGGTCACTTCAGGGAAGTGATAATCGGACAGGTAGTCTGGGCCATTCCAGGAAATGATAATTGGGCTGGGTGGTCTGGGTCACTCTTAGGAAACAGAGTTACAATGGAATAGCAGAGTCAAAAAAAAATATGGAGACATTCTGGTTCTAACATCTCGGTCCTCTAATTTGAACCTCTTAACACTCAGCACCTCAGTCCCCAAGGAATTTAAAGGAATTTGTCCTCTAAATGAAGAAATTGTCACTATCCTTCATTAAGAAGAAGCTGTAGAGCTCACTGTGGTGGGGTTTATGGTAACATGGGTGTTTCTAAGCTGCAGGTGGGTGAGGCTTTGCCTTGTGGCTTTGGATGTCCCATTGTGACAACTGAACTTGTACTTTCAGGCAGGCTACTCTCATCTCATGCTTGACCCCCTCCCCTTTAGTGGGAGGTGTCTCTAAGTAGAGTTAAAACCTAATCCTGAAACTGATTGGTCAAAGATAGACCAACCAGCTGTCTCTCTGGATCACCTGGCCCAGGCCATATAAGTCACCTGGGACAGGAAATTTGTTCTCTTTCTCTCCCCAACATGGCCCAGCAGAAGGACATCTGAGTCTCTCCAGGCTCTAGGCCTTGGGTAAGGCCCACCTCACCATAGTCTAATGGCTGTGGTGAGGGGCTGGGGTTCTTTCCCATATGAACCTTTCCCCTCATCATGGGAGCCCTCTGATATCTTTACTTCTGTTTGTTTGGCTGACCAGCACAGATTTTGCTAAAACCTCTCCCAAGTGTTTTCTCCTCACTGGTGGCTGGAGATCTCTGTAATTTTCCATTTTCTATTGAATAAAGTCTCCCACTATACCTTATCCTTTGGTGGTCTATAATTCTTAATTTTATAGACAAAAATTTGGGTACCTCTTAAGTTCTCAGGTACATTGGAATTAGCTGGGTACTCTTTAAGTTCTAATCCCCAGCTCCCCTGTTACACCAACCCTAACCTTAACCTCGGAACCCACACCAAGGAAGGGATTGACAGGAATTTGTTGGATGAAGGAAGAGAACAATTACACAGATCTCTTTCCTGGTCTTGGTCTTGCTTGAGACATGGAGGCCAAACCCCTATGTACAAGGGAACAGGAGGGGGACATCTGGGTTACACAGTATCCATACTGAGGTTGGACTCCAGGATTTCTTGGCCAATATCCTTGAGTGACTTGCTTACCCTCTCCAAGACTGCCTTCTTGTCTGTAAAAGAGTCATCGCCATGTGACTGCTCAGGGGGAGGCTGGTGGGAGGACCAAAGTCTAGCAGATAAAGTGCCTGTCACATAGTCAGATCCCATGAATCTCAAAATTAGTCTGTGGTTGGACAGGTCTGGTATTAAGTGACCCTTGGGAAGTTGTGTGGATCCTCACCATGTTACCAATCTGCTGAAGTGGGCCACTACATACAGTTCTCTTTATTTTAAAAATATTTTTAATTATTTATTTACATACAGAGAAAAGAGAGACACAGAGAGGGAGAGAGGCAGAGAGAGAGAGAGAGAGGGAGAGAGAGAGATAGAGGGAGAGAGAGAGAATGGGTGCAGACACACCAGGGCCTCCAGCCATTGCAAACAAACTCCAGGTGCATGCACCACTGCACATCTGGCTTTATGTGGGTGCTGGGGAATTGAATCCCGGTCGTTAGGTTTTGCAATAGAATGCCTTAATTGCTGAGCCATCTCTCCAGCCCTGTTTTTAAAAATTATTTTTATTTATTTACTTGAGAGAGATATACAGAGAAAGAGAGAAAGAGGAGAGAGAGAGAGAGAGAAAGAGAGAGAGAATGGGTGCACCAGGGCCTCTTGCCACTGCACAGGAACTCCAGATGCATGCATCATTTTGTGCGTCTGGGTTTATGTGAGTACTGGGGAACCTACCCTTAATGATAGGCTTTGCAAGCAAGTGCTTTAACAGCTGGGCCATCTCTCCAGCCCCCCTTCTTTTTTTGGTTAAATTGAGATAGCCTTATGTAACTGGAGCTGGACTTTATATCACCAGTATTATGACACTATTGGTTTAGTTTGGGTTTGACTTGTTTAGTTTTTTGTTATTTTTTGAGACAGTGTTTCACTCTAGCCCAGGCTGGCCTTGAACTCACCTCGATCCTCCTACCACAGCCTTCTAAATGCTGAGATTATAGTGTGCACCACAATGCCCAGCTCCATTTTTTAAAATTTGAATTCATTTTTCTATCCTTACAATTAAAGTGCCTGAAACATTTTTTTCCTTATGTGTATTTGGTTTTTTAGTAGCTTGTAGGTTTTGGGTTATTTTTTTCATTTTGTGTTTTTTGAGGCTGTGTTCTGCACATGCCTGGGTGTTGGCATCATTTCTTGCAATTTTTTTTTCTTTTAACTTCGGTGCTTTTTATATTCCTTCTTCGAGATCTGTTTGGCTTTTCATGTGTATCAGTGGTAAATTGATAATGAATGCATGTATATTTTTAAACCTTTAAAAATATCATTTGTGTGTGTGTGTGTGTGTGTGTGTGTGTGTGTGTGTGTGTGTTCCTATGTATAAGCAAGCTCATATTGTGGCGGTCAGAGGACAACTTTCAGGTTGGTCCTCATCTGTCTGTCTCACTTGAGGCAGGTTTTTTGCTCTCTTTCTCTCTCTCTCTCTCTTTTTTGGTTTATCTTTGTTGTTGTCGTTTTTTTCAAGGTGGGGTCTCACTCTAGCCAAGGCTGACCTGAACTCCCTATGCAGTCCCAGGCTGGCCTCGAACCCATGGCGATCCTCCTACCTCCCTTCCTCCCAAGCGCTGGGATTAAAGTCACGTGCTTTGGATTCTTGTTCTGTTCTTCTTTGCTGTCCCCCCCCCCCATGCCCACCACCTCTGGTTTCACCCTCAGCATCAGTATGCTGGGATTACAGAAAAGGTCCAATAAAAATACTGGAGATCTGGGGATTGAATTTAGGTCCTCCACTTTGAGCAAGGAGCACGTTATCCGCTGAGCCACGTCCAGAGCCCCTATGCATACCTATCAAGCACCTTCTTCACGTTGCCCTGTGCAGAGAATTTGAGCTGAAAGTACAGGCAGCTTAGTCATAATTCGTAGAGCTTACCAACCAGCAATAAGGAAGCACATGTCAGATCAAAATCATGTAGGTGCAGACAAGCAGTGGTCAGGAAAAGCCTCTCTTTGGAGGTGGCATCGGAGCTAGGATGTATAACAAGGAGGTGCTGGTCACTCTTAGCCCAGTAGGGGAAAAGTCCAAAGGGAGGTGGTCACCATACCTTCCATCATGGAGAACCCACCTTTATGATTGAATCACTTTCTAACTGCCTTCTAGAGGCTCTACTTGTAAAACCACTGACAGAGGCATTTAGAAGTTATGGTTCCAAAGCAGGGGTGATATCTACATGGAAAATTAAACTCCCCTGTGCCCTCTCTCTGTGTGGGAAATACTTCCTGCTGCCAGGCTCTGGCAGTCCAAGGCATCCTTCCCAAGCTGGACCTGATGGGGGCAGCGGTCAGGTTATCACTCTGGTGAGCCATCTCAGGCCCTAAGAGTCGTCCCTCTCCCCAAACAATGACAATCAGAGACCCTGAGGTCACCCCAGGCCTCCAACCTAGCATCCCAAGACCATGTCGGCAATACCAAGTGCTGCCCTCTTAGTCTTTGGGTCAAACTGTTAATATATAGAGAGACTCCATGGAAAGGGAGCTGAGAATCTAAGAGGTAGTGAATGCATTCATTAAATCATTCAATATTTGTCAAGCCCCTACGGTGTGATGCGGCATAGTAGTGCTAGGTTGTAACTCAAATCAGAATAATCAAGATGGAAATGATTTTGGTCCTCAAGGATATTGTTAGTATATTTAGGGTGTGATATAAACAGGCGCCATGGTAAGTGAGAGAAAAGACCAGAGCAAAGCCTGTAGCGTATGCTGCGGGTCTGGGTTTGGTCTGATGGGACAGGTATGAATAGCTTAAGGAAGGACAGAGTCACAGAACAGCATTTTGTAGGATATTTATAAATACCCACGAGAGTTTCATATTAATAATGCATGCCACCTTAACACATATGAACACCGTCACAGAGAAGTCTTCACTAGTCCTACCATGTGCTTAAGACTCCTGATGTGAAGGAAGGAAATGGGTTTATGTCTGTAAACATGAAGGTGGGGACAGATAACACAGCTATGAGCATCTCCCGTGACATTCATGGTTGTAAAGTAGGCTTTGATGGTCTCTGGGGTGAACAGCCTGGAGATATATATATATATATATTTTAAGTTTTCATTTATTTATTTGTGTGTGTATGTGGGGGGGAGTATGCCAGGGTCTCATGCCCATACAAACCAATGCCAGAGGTTTATACCACTTTTTGGGTCCCAGCTTTACATGAGTGGCTAGGAATTCAACCCTGGTCATCAGGCTTTGCAAGCAAGCATTTTTAACCACTGAGCAATCTGCAGATATTGTCACTTAGAGTGACACATCCTACCCTCCTGTTTGCAGACCCCTCACAGTGACCTTTTGCATTGTGCTAAGTGAGGGGTGGGCAGGATGTAAATTTCTGGGCTGTCTTTGTTTTTCATTAAGATCTGACCCTGTGGCCTGATTTCTATGGAGATTAAATTGACAGAGTTTGCATGTAGCCCACTTTGCAGCTGGTTATGCTTTCTCATGTCTTGGTAAGATGGGCACAGAAAGGAGGTCTGTGTTACAGAGCAATCTCTTCTTATTTTTATTTCTTTATTTACTTATTTATTGTTTTTTTTTGCGGTGCTACAATTTGAACTTCTATTTGACTATCAGTTCCTGATCACTTAACACATAAAATCAACATTTAGAATAAATGGCAAATTCACATTCAGAATAAATAGCAAGTTACCTAATTTGCATCTGTCGTGCCTGACAAATCTCTTTTTGGGTAGGAAACAGAGAATTCGTGTTTGAGAAAAGAATGCTATTTCTGTCTCCAACTCAATGTGGTTCCCATTTTAGTTTGAAGCTGTGTGGTAGCTCCCTGAAGCAGGCGTGATTCTGGATGACCATTCTAGATCCTGCCTAAACTGAGGGATACTGTATGAGATCAGGAAATTAAAAATTATATGTACTATCAAAACAGATTTTAAACTCATCCAAAACATATGTATATGTTAGAGATTTTGCCCTAACAGGTCCTGTGCACATGTTAATGCCAGGTCACCGGGTTCTATTAGAGACCTGAGGGGCTGGGGAGATGACTCAGTTGTTGAAGGTGCTTCCTTGCAAAGCCTGCCGGCTGGGATTCAATCCCAATCCACCCACATAAACCCAGACAGAAAAAGGTAGCATTTATTTGCAGTGGCAAGAGGCCTTGAAGCATGCACCCCCCCAACACACATAAAGAAATAAAAATTTAAAAAGAGGCCTGAAGATATTGCTCAATGGTTAAAGTCAATTGCTTGCAAAGCAAGTAGCTAGGGCTCAATTCCCCAGTACTCATGTAAAGCCAGATGCACAAAATGGTGCGTGTATCTGGAGTTTGTTTGCAGTGACAAGAGGCTCTGACCCACCCCTTTTCAATCTCATTGTCTGTCTGTCTGTCTCTGCTTGCAAATAAATACAAATATGTTGAAAAACAATTTAAAAAGAAACTTTAAAGCCAGGTTTCCCTCAGGACTGGCCTAACTTATTTTGAACAAAACCTTATTTGATCTTACTAATCATTACCTCTTAAATTACAACTCCTTAGATTCCTCATATCAGAGTAAAGAGGGCACGAGAAACAAAAGATTTCAGTTAGCCTCCAAATACCTCCACTGGTGAACTGAGACCAGGACTCACACCAAAACAAAGAATCAAACAGGGAGTGAGTCGTTTGCCCTCCTGTTCTGGTTGGTCTGTTTGTTTGTATAACTTAAATCTTCTAACTATGTAGGCTGTCTTATGATTTCACCAAACACTTAAAAATCATGTTCAATATAATTGTAATTAGAGATGACAATAAATGTCCATTTTTGTCTTATTGTTTTATCTGGTCTGTTTGCTTAACTGTGTGTTAGCCTGGATTTCCTGGGACATTGGGTCTATATGGGGGGAGGTGTATAAAAGTTTCAAATGCCAAGTTTACTGATTTTACTCCAAATTTCTGTCATACGGAACTGATTTAAAATGTTTTGACAAAGCAATTTATATATGTATACATCTTTCAATCAAGCTATGATATTAGACAGCCCCTGGTGATCCTAAGACCTACCTTACTTTTACATCAAGAGAGAGTTTCACTGATCTAACTAGAAAGATCCAGCACCTCCATCTGGCAGGAAATAGGCTCAGAAGATAATTTCCACCCCCAAACCCCTCAAGAATACGGAATGAAACGTCTGGGGTTGGGTGATGGTAAGGTAGGCACCTCCAGGAGCAGTTTCCTGTGTGAAAATGCCTTCAAAATACCCTTTCCTTTATTCTCAGCTAAAGCTTTATGGTGCAAGCTAAACATGCCCAGACGTATTTCTACCCATCACACTCATCTTTTCCACATGCACCCCACGATTCTGAGGTAAGCATATGCAAAAATGTATCTGCTGTCTTTCAAAAAAAAGATGACCTCAACTGAGCAAGCTTACAAATTGGTCCAGCACTGTATGTATAGGTCTTTTCCTTTGGGAGGAAAGTATTCCTTTGGGGATGACTTCAACACTCCCCTTACATGCTACAGGCAGTAAATCTTTCTCTGCTCTTTTATGCTTTGGCTGTGATTATTTTGACGTTGAACACACCAAGATGCAAAATGATTGAGTTTAGTCACAACAGAGTGATCTTTTAGACTAGGAAACAGAATTTGTGTTAGAGAAAAGAACGCTATTTCTGTCTCCACTCCAACGTTGTTCCCATTTTAAAGTTGTGCCCAATTTCAGAGCACAATCCCCTTCTCCTGCATCTGCCTAAATTTCTCTCCTGCATCCTCCTCCACCTCTCCCCTCCTGTCTCCCTCCTTCCTCCTCCCTTCCATCACCCTTGTTCTCTTCCCACTCGACACCTCTTGCCCTCTCTTCTTCCTTTCTGCCCTTTTCCTTCTCGCTGTTCATCGCCTCTTTCTCTTCTTCCCCCTCACATGTATAAAAAAATGTCCTTATGACACATAGTATTATGTACAATGAATATACACAATGAAATATTTTTTAAAAGTAACACTGGATGGTCATTATGTCTGAGGCAGTTTTCTTCTTGTTGCTGGGACAAAACTTATGACCAGAAACAGCTTATGGGAGGAAATGGCTGATTTTAGGCTTAATAGCTTAATAGACATTTCATTATGAGAAAGCATGGAGGACCAGTTCCCATTTTCATTTACCAGCAGGGAGGGAACAGAGTGAGGTAGTTCTGAATACCCGGTGGCCTGCACTCATCAACCCCAAGGCCCACCCCTAGGGACACACCTTCTCCAGCAAGGCTCCCCCACTCAAAGGCTCCACCAGCTGGGGACCAAGTAGCAAGCTTAACACAAACACTTGAGGCTATGGGGGACATTGTACATTCAAACCACCACAGTATCTCATAGGATTCAATAAGATGATGTATCATGGATACATGATATCAGCTAAGCATAATAGCAAAGAAAACCACCAAGAGGGTTGGACATACTCAGACTGAACATACTCGTGTTGCAGAATTTGATCACATTGGACTTGGTCCTGGCTCCTGCTTCTGGGACAGGGATGTTTGGACAGGATCCTATCTGAGCTTTTGTTTCCTCCTGTAAGGCAAATACCCAGAATACCCCCATGGAGGGCTGTGCTCAGGATCATACTGGACAACACACCTCATGTTGGATCTGGTCCTAGCAGAGTTCCCATTACAACATGGCTGAGGCAGAGCCAGAGATAGCACACTCCTTGTGAGGGTATATCAGTTATCTTCTCATCACTGGGACAAAAAACAGCCAACCAGAAACAGTCTAAAGAGGGAAAGCGTTTATTTTTGGTGTTTAGATTTGAGGGGAGTGCATCATGGGAGGAGAGAAGGCTTGACAGGGACAGGAAACAGGCTTCATATTGTCACCTCAGCAGGGAGGAAGGAGAGAGAGAGAGAGAGAGAGAGAGAGAGAGAGAGAGAGAGAGAGAGAGAGAGAGAGAGAGAGAGAGAGGAGAGAGCGAGAGTAAGCAAGACTTGGCTGTCACACATCAAGGCCCACCCCCCAGTGCCACACTTCCTCCAGCAAGGCTCCACCTCCTAAAGGTACATAACCTTCCCCAAAGAACTAACACCTGGGAATGCTTAAGCATTTGAAGCACATGAGTCTACAGGGGACATCTGACATTTAGACTACCACCTGGGGGTCAGGCGAGACTTTTGCACCAACCTGAGAAAGATCATGAACTAGTCACATGACATTTGACATCACCAATAAAGGTATCTCAGAGCTGGAAGCATGGGATAGGACTCTGGAGTTCTCATATGATCAATTTCCTCAATGTGCCCTTTGGAATGCCCACATCCTGCCTTAGAGCTCACCCGATGCCAAAAGCTGGTCTTGTATCAAGAATAGAGTAAGCAAATCTGAGCAGCTAGACTTGTGAGGTTCTTTGTTCTCTAAGCTGGCGCTTTGACAAGACACCCATCAGCTGCTTTGGGCTGGTCAGAGCCTAGGAACAGGGAAGTTGTTCTCAGCTGCTGGTTAGGAGGCCAGCAGCAGAATAAATGCTCATTTGTTTAGATTTCCAATCTTCCTTCCTTTCCTCTCTTTCTTTCTTTCTTTCTTTCTTTCTTTCTTCTTCCTTTTTTTTATCTTCTTTTCTTCAACAGGGTCTCATGTAGCCCAGGCTGGCCTCAAACTCAGTATGTAGCTGAGGATGACCTTGGACTTCTAATCCTCCTGCATATACCTTCTGATGGCTGGGATTCCAAGCACACACCATTATTCCCAGCTTTGCTGTATAAAAATATATTTATTTGCAAGAAGACACACACAGAATATGGGTGTGCTATAGCATTTTGCTGCTGCATTTGTGTATCTAGCTTTACATGAATACTGAGGATCAAACCTGGGTCAGCAGGCTTTGCAGGTAAGTGTTGTAACTACTAAGTCATCTCCTTAGCCTGGTTTCAGTACTTTTTGAAAGACATGGTTATCACTCTAGTTCAGGCTAACCTGGAACTCATTGTATAACCAAGACTGGCCTCTAATTCATGGTCACCTTCTTGGCTCAGCCCTTCAAGAGCTGGGATTACAGATGAGGTACATGTTTTGATGGCTTTCAGCTTTCAGGTACCCAGCAGGAGTAGATGGACTAGCTTGATCCACAAAGCCCTTGAGAACTTTTGTGTGAACTTGAAGAAGGGAGGAGATGGACATGGCCCACTGTGCATGCTGGGCCTTAGTTCTGGGACTCATCTCAAGGAGTTTCCAAGGAGCTTTCATGGAGTCTTGACAGATACTTCCAGCACAGGAGACTGTAGATGGAGAAACAGCATTAACCATAGCATGCTGTCTTTCACAGATCAGTCTCGGGACTACCTGGTCTGCTCCACTGGTAGACAGCCATACACAGGAGTTGGACTGGCTGACCTTGGAGTTTGTTTAAGCTGGCTTCTGCTACCTGGCTTCTACTCAGCAGGATTGCCTAGCAGCCCAAATAGCCTCTGCAGGCTACAGGTTCTACAGGTTTCCATGTGTTTTCTGCTTTTATTTCTGGGTTTAGACCAGACTGGGAAGTCTACAGAATCACCAAGAGAGTAATTTGCAATTAAATTTCAGAGAGATTATCCTGATCAAGTCTGGGGTGGTTGTGGTCTACTTTTGAGGACAAGCCATTTCATAAGAGCAAAGGTGGGACACCTTCCACTCCACCTTCCTCTGCTTAGTTCTAAGACACCTCCTGTGTGACAGATCATTTAGGAATCAAATAAGAGACACACCTCTTTGACAGACCTGTGAGGGTGCTTCCAGGAAGGATTAGCTGAGGGCGGACATCCTTCCTCCAGAGTGGGCAATCCTTACAGTAATGTACTATGTATATAGAAGCTTCAAGACAGCAGGGAGCCTTTTGCCTGGATACCCAGGCCACTTGATGGTGCATGCATCTATCTCCCCATGGTTGCTAAGCTTGGACATTAGGACCCCGCTTCACCAGCCTTCTGACATGGACTGAAGACCAGCGGCTCTCCAGGAATCCTCCAGGCCTTCAGTGCCAGGTTGGGACTGCCAAGGCATCCAGACGTGTGCATAGAGAAGCTACAGGTTCCTTGACTCTCCACCCTGCAGACAGCTATTGTTGGACTGCCAGCCTGTATCCTGTAAGCTAATCTAATAAATCCCCTTTAGGATACATATTCATTCTATCAGTTCTGGTCCCCTAGAGAACCCTGACTAATACATCCCGAGACCAGGGAATGCTGATTTTAATCTCTTTGTTAAAAGGCAGAAAGGGGTGAGGGAGCAGTGACCTTTCTCTGCCACCCAGTAATCCTATCTCCCTTCTTCTTCCCTGACTGATCCCTGCAGGCCTGAAAGAGAACTTCTTCCGTCTTCACTGCCTGGTGGCCTGTCATTAGAGCCGAGGCCAGTATACACTTGAGGAATCAGTAATGGAGCCTGGGAAAGAAGCTAATTAGCTAAGGTAGTAAACATAGAAAGAAAGAAATCTAGCAACCTTCAGTGTGCACGGAGGTCACCCTGGAGCTTGGCTGTCACCGAGGCCCATTGTGAAGGAGGCTCCCTTGAGTGTGACTCAGTTAGGGAAGGATTGCTGGGACCAGAGCTGCTCAAAGCTTTCTGAAGTGGCTTAGGTTGAGTTTCCCAGGAAGCAGATGTATTTTGGGGTGCAGGTTCAGGAAGCATGTGGATAAAGGAGTGAGTGGGGCAGGGCTGGGCAGAAGGAAGATTTGGGCTGTGATTCAGACAGAGGTTTCAGCTAAGACCCAGTCTAGGAGTTCAGGAGCCAGAGTGGCTTTATGTCATTCTCTTAAATCAGAGTCTGGCTCCCTCACAACAATCTGTCCTTAGTTGGTGGCTATACCCTAGGGAAGGCAAGAGTCTAAGACTACAAGGCTCTCAGCAGCCTCATGAAAATCCCAGAGGACTCAGCTTTAGCCCTCAGCAGCTAACTTCTGGAAGCCAGAGCAATGAGTGCCTGAGTGTCCATGGATATGTAGACAGCTTTCCATGGCTTAGTCCATGGAGAGCATCAGGGAGCCAAAGAGGGCAGGAATTCATAGTTAGCAAAAAATATCAAGTTTCATTCTAAGAAGTAACATTGTGAAGGAAATCAAAGAAAACATGAGAAGGTACTCAGTATCTATCTGCAAAATCAGTGTTTTGAGAAGTGAATAGATACGTGTGGTTATACAGGGGAATTAAAGATGTACAAAGAGCAGATATTCAACCATTTTATGCCTCAGTCTTCTCATGTGTAAAATGGAAATCAAGAGAGAGAGAGAGAGAGAGAGAGAGAGAGAGAGACACAGAGAGAGACACACACAGAGAGAATGGGCACCCCAGAGCCTCTTGTTGCTGCAAACAAACTCCAGACTCATACACCACTTTGTGAATTTGACTTTATGTGGGTACTGGGAAATTGAACCCAGGCCAACAGGCTTTGTAAGCAAGCACCTTCAACCACTGAGTCATCTCCCTAAGCCTAAAGTGGGAATGATAACGACACCAATGCCATAAATATTTTTCTGAATATTATATAATTTACTATAGATAAATGCTTACAATTGTGTTTGACATTGTGATGGTTGTTATTTTTCAACTTGACCTGTTTAATAATCTACAGTAATCTTGGGCAGGTCTCTGAATTTGCCTGCAGAAAGGATTGACAAAAGGAGGAGGTTCCTCCTTTTGAGTTGCCCTTCCCCCAAGTGGATGGGCCTTCCAGAAGGGGACTGGATACAAGGAAGCTTGGGGGGAGGGGAACCTCTCTTCCTCCCCCCCCCTTGGATGCTGGTTCCTGACTTGCTCTCGCATCCTGCTCTCCTACCCTTCTTGGACATTGGAACCCAGTTTCCTCGGCCTCACATAGTGAACTGAAGAGCATCCACTACCCAGGGAGCCTTTAGGCCTTCTGGGCTGGATTGGAATGGCTGAGGCCTCCAGCCATGTGGATTGAACAGCTACTGGTTCCTTCACCCATGGGTCTGCAGACTGCTATTGTTGGACTGTCATAAACTACCCCAATAAATTCCCTTTTACTACAATCCGTTCTATGAAGTCTGTTTCCTCTAGAAAACCCTGACTAATACAGACATGTAATGAGAACACTATACATGGGAGATGTCATGGTGTCTGCCACCATGGTGGCGTGTGTGGGGGGCTGCTTATTGTGCCTTAACTGTGTCAATGCCATTTTGAAGGTGTCTGCCATTTTCACTACTAACCAAAGCTAAGTTTCTATTTTTCTGCTTAAGTTTACTTTTCCCACCTGGGAGGCTTCCTCCTAGAAATCACATGACCTTGTTGCATCAGGTCACTTAGCAACCCAGCTACGCAAGTTCCTACACAAGTGTCCTTTTACTTCCTCCTATGAGAGGGTTTATAAGCATTTGCCTGAGCTCCAATAAATTGAGACTTGATCAGACACCTGTCTTGTCTCCATTCTTCGCATCTCTTGTCCTTTTCATGCTCACCCCCTCCCTTAGGGTCTTCGTTGACTGACCTGCGGGCCGGGTCAGGTGTGATTACTAGTACACGAAATGCTCACACCCCCCCACCCATGGGAGCTCTGTTACAGCCACAGAGCCGAGGGTCTCCAAAACCAGTGCCGTGCAGGGAATCAAGGGACTGTACACTTCATTGGGGTTTAGCTTTAGGCTTTGGCTAGGACTCAGTTTCACTAACTGGGAGGATGCAATCTTTATTGTTTTCTGTGTCTCCATAAAGAAATAAAGAAAATATATCTCTTATTTTAGTTGCCTTTCAAACCTGCTTGCAAAAGGTGACCTCATGCTATTGATGGGGTTCTTAATATGCCTAATCCTGGTAGTTCCTTAAAAATATCTATCTATCTATCTATCTATGTATCTATCTATCTATCTAATCTGGAAAGAGAGAACAAATGAGAATGAGAACAGGTAGTCAGAGCCTACCAAGAGCTGAGGCGATAACTCAGCAATTAAAGGTACATACTTGCAAAACTCGCCAGCTCAGGTTCAATTCCCCTGCCACCCATTTCCTCTCGAATGAGACCCCAGATGAAGGACAGGAGACACTGGGAAGACCATACTTGATCTTACCTGTGCTCTTGACCCTGAGGTGCCAAGATTTCCATGAGTTACCTATGTCCAACTTGGAATCCCATTTCTCTTTCTTTAAACCTGCCTGGAAAGAAGCTTAACTCAAACTACTTTGGCCGTCATACCATTTACCTTATGGACTTATCGACCGAGAAGCTATTGATGTCTTATGCTCTATCTTTATCTTCTCCACATTGGCACCCACACCATATTGATCTCTCGTTTGTAAGACTTTTTCTTTTCAGCTGTATTACCTGTTGTCAACTTAGCATTTAGCACTTACTACCAGTATTTTTCCTTCAGGTTCTGTTCTCTTTTTGGATCCACTGTAAATATTCTACTTATTTTCCCAGAATCATCTAAATATAGGCCTTACCTTACTTACTTTGTGCAACTTCCTATATCTTTCAGTAACATGCTTAATTAAGCACCTTAGTTTTGTCTTTATCTTTCTTTTTTTTCATTTTGGAAAAATCTAGCCATTTTGCTTTAGGACAAAATCATACTATTTAAAAAGCCTTCCTTACCAAACATATATCATCACATTCTTCTATCAGTCTAAACATTTCATTCTTACTTACTGGTTCCTTTTTAATTTCTTTTTAATTATATCAAAATTATTTTTATAAAACTTTATAGTTTTTCAAAGTATTTAACACTTGAAATTTTTTCTATCACTTTAATGTCACCAAGAGGTTCCTTTTTCTTTCTTTCTTTCTTTCTTCCTTCCTTCCCTCCTTCCTTTTTTTCTTTTTTGTTTTTTTTTCACATATTTAACTTTCAATTAAAGGATAAGTTTGAGAGTAACCTGTCTCTTAGGGGAAATAACAAAAGAAATTAACCATGGGATGTTAATCCTAGAGATTCATTTTCCCCCAGAATCCCTGTTAAAAGTTTTATAAAAATTACTGATTTATGCTAAATGGTAGCTCAAGGAAACGATAGCCAGGCTTGACTGTAATGTGAACCTAATATACACATATAGACCTCATCACATATTGGCTTCTGAATACTGATTCTCCCTGTGAAATCCATAGCATCTATCTGAAACACATATCCAAAGAGAACGCCCTAACCAAAGTCAAGCAAGCAAATTAAGGCACATTCCATGACCAAGTCTCAGGAAAACCCAGAGCTCTCAGAAGGGGACTCAGAGGATGCCCCATCCTTTGCTGTTTCTCCAGCCCCAGGTACACAGAGTGAACCCCCAAAGCAGCCTCATGTCCCTGTGGGAGAGGAAGAAATGCCTTGAGTTAGTAGCCAGGAGAGAGATTGCCAAGTAGGAGGACCAGCATGCCCTGGGGGAGGGAGCTGCTGGCCTATGGAGTCTGCTGCCCTCAGGTGGCTCTTATTTTCTCTCCCCATTGCCCCAGGTATTCCAGGTAGTCCTGCACAATCTGCCTTTTAGCAGCAGAGTTCCTGGGAAGCAGTTCCCTCCCCTATCAGCTTCACCTGGTGTCATAAATATCAGTAGACATGGCCACCACCATTTTGACTGGTAAATTTGAGCTCTGTGCGGCAGCCACAGGTGTATGTAAGCTGTTGAAAAAAAGAAAAAAAAATACAGTCTAGAGAGATGGCCAAGTGGTTAAAGGATGCTTGCTTACAAAGCTGAATGGCCTTGGACTATTCAGGACTCACATAAAACCAGATGCAAAAAGTGGTGTATGGATCTGGAGCTCATTTCCAGTGGCAAGAGGCTCTGGCATACCCATTCTCTCCTACATCAAGAATCAATAACTAGGGCTGGAGAGATGGCTCAGCGGTTAAGGCACTTGCCTCCAGTGCCTCAGGCCCAGGGTTCAATTCCCCAGTACCCACATATGCCAGACCCACAAGGTTGTGGCCCTGGTGTATTCTCTCTCTCTCTCTCTCTCTCTCTCTCTCTCTCTCTCTCTCATCTCTCTGCTTTAAAATGAAGAATAAATAAAATATTTAAAAAAAGAGTAAGCAACCTTTAAAAAAAGAATCAATAACTAAAATTATGTTTTTAAAAAAGAAAAAAAAACAACTAACCCTGATGTAAAGTCTCAGTAGCCCTATGTGGTACTTTTACGGTTATAAAAGCAAGTGTATGGGGACCTCAGGATTGTTCCCCTGCTGCCGACTGGCTCACTGGTCCAAGGGAGCCATTCTGTTTGGGAGTTTATGCACCAACTTGCTAGCACAAAGGTGTAGTAGGCTTTCAGCATTTGTTCACCTCATTTCTCCTAAATTTCACCTGAGATACTACATGAGGGTATGGCAATGGTGGGTGGGGGGAAGAAAGTCTTGGCACCTCAGGGGCAGAAGAGAGTTAAACTTAAAACAACAAGAAACAGAGACATTACATGTGGCTTCAGCACATGTTTCAGCACGAAACCTTTGGCTTAGAAGCTTAGGATGGAGTTTGAGGGGCAGAGATGAGTGAAGACTCAGAACGTTGGAGCAGAAGGGCAAGAGAAATTAAGCAGATTCTCCACTTACCACTTTACCTCGTGGTATCTCGGTAGGATCTCCAAAAATGTACAGTTTCATCCTGTCAGGTCTTTAGTCCTACAACCACGAGAGATTCTGCACACAGACGGTGAGGCACAGGTGTAGTAATGAAGGTTTATTGAGGTCAAGGTAGAAATCAGGCTGAGTTTACTGAGATGGGCCCCATTGAGCCAAGTTTCTAGGTTTAATACTGCAGCTTGAACTGTTTTTTAAAAGGTGCCAAGAGTTTATTTGACTGAAGTGTGGGTCCAATAGTGGCCTACCTTTGAGCTGGAGCTACCTGATATCCCTTGGCTTAATATTGATGAAGGGATTAAAAGGTAGAGGAAACTTGGAATGCTGGAGAGGACTTGCCATGTAAAATCATCTCATCCCCCACAATGGGAGGGTCTGGGAGATGTTCCCACCACTGAAGTTCTAAGAAATGGATTTGTGAGGGGAGCACCACGTACTTGAAGAGCTCAGTCATTGCTTTTTTTATGCAATGTAGACCTTGCAGTGGGAGCCTTGGTTGCTGAATTAGAGGATTTATATGCATTGTGTGTAGCTGGATCCCAGAGTATCAAGAGCAAGATGCAGCACTGAATCACCAGGGGCGAGGTGAGCGTATTTACCTGATGGACAATATAGGCAACAATGTCCATAATGGTCTAAATCACTTACACCTTTTGACTAATTATGGTGTTCCTAGAAGTGAAATAAATAGGAAACTCTTGCAGTCAGCTTTCTAGTCGATGCACAGAAAGAACCCAAACAAAAGCAGCTTGAGGAGGAATGGGTTTATTTGGCTTACAGACTCGAGGGGAAACTCCATCCTGGCAGGGAAAATGATGGCATGAGCAGAGGGGTGGACATCACCTCCGCCACAGCACTGCAAACAGTGGCAGGAAGGTGTGCCAAACACTGGCAAGGGGAAGCTGGCTTATAACCCCCATAAGCCCATCCCCAACAACACAGCTCTAGTGAGGTTCTAATTCCTGAACTGCCATCAGCTAAGGATTGATCATTGAGAACACATTCATTTGTTTGTGGGGGACACCTGGATCAAACCATGACAGAAGCCTACTAAGTTCCTGCTTGATCTGTATAAGCAGAAAAAGTTCCAGAACAAAGGAAGGAATTATAGCAACAGATAACTATATCAACAGAGAATTAAGTCTTCTTAACCAATTTCTAGACCTGAGTCAGTTTATATGAAGGGGTGGCTGGGTCCCCTAAAGGAGGACCCTCCTAGAACTCCAAACAATTTTAGTATTAAACTCACTTCTCCAAGGGACCTATAAAAAGCCTTTTGATAGGGTAACTAGACATTGGGGGAAAGGAAATAATTAGATCTTTTGGGGCCTATTGGCCACTGGCTCTGAATTGGCATTGATCCCGGAGAACATTGTGGCCCTCCAGTCAAAAAAGATCAGGTGATCGATGGGGTTTTGGTAAACGTGTGACTGACAGTGGGTCCTGTGGGTCCCTGAACTCATCTTATGGACTGCCCCAGTCCCAGAGTGTGTCACTGGGATATGGATATACTTAGGAGTTGGCTGGTAAAAAAAGACCTTGAAATGTCAGGGCAAGCAGGCTGAGGATTTAGACTGGCATCCGAAGAAGAGAAAGGGGAAGGAAAGTTACACTTTTTGAGTTAGAACTCTGAAAGGTGGACAGGCTCTGTTAGGGTCCGGGAATAGTTCCAAGGAGGGAAGGATTGCCTCCTGACAACTGGGGGGTGTCATAGTGGAGGACATGTTAAAGGGGTTCTCCTTCCTCACTGTACTGGATGCAAATGAAACATGACTATGAAAATGGAAAACCTGCCGTGGGGCATTCAGGCATTTTAGGACCCCATGTTTTTCTGTGCGGAGGCTCCAGGGAGAGTTGGGCTGTGACAGGAAAGGAAGCTGAGAGAATTGAGTTGGTAGAGAATGTAGAACAGAAAGGACTGGGACTCATAATAGTTTTGTTGACTGAGAGGTGACAATGCCTTTTAAAAATTTAATATTATCTATTAATTCATTCTCTTTCTTTTTTTTTTCTGGGCTAGGAATACAACCCAGGGTCTATGCATGCCAGACAAGTACTCTACCATTGAGCTGCATCCAAGATTTCAGTCTCTGAAGATTGGTTCAAGTACCAGTTAGGTGCAAGGCACTGGGCTTCTTTCTTTGACATCTGTCAAGCCACAGGTCTGAGAGTCACAGTGCTCAGATCACACACACACACACACACACACACACACACACACACACACACTCCTCCTGCCCCAGCTCCACACTGCTCTTTTCCACGTTTCATGGAGGCCTGCCCCCCTCCACCCATGTTCAGTCTGTGGCAGGCACCTCTGTTGTGACACAGGTAGCACTGAATCCTGTCATCTTGTTCCCTCTATTTTGGCCTCAGCTCTCCTTGTGGGGTCAGAGGGGCTCTGTGTGGATGGATGCCCAGCCATGTCTCCTTTCTACTTTGTGGAGTGAAGGATGCTAGGGAGGGGGTGGACTAGAGCAGCTCAGACTCTGAACAGAGCTGGAACTTGGAGCCAGGACTCTGGTGCTATGGTGACGGTTGCTATGGAAACTCACCAGCTGCACTCAGCAGGCCTACTGGGATCTGTGGGAGGTTGTCATAGGCTGGAGCCAATAGAGATGCGAAGCTTTGTAGCAGAGAGTGTCCAGAGTGAACCAAGTCTCATTTTGAGGCTGCCTCTCTCTATGTCACCATCATTATCCCAAGCTTCTCCTCCTCTTCCTCCTCCTCTTCTTCCTCCTCCTCCTCCTCCTTTCACTCTTCCTTCTGCTGTGCTGTGCTGAGTGTGGAATGTCAGTGTCCTGCCTGGATGTCCTCTGTGTCTTCTTCACCAGGCTAGTGACACTCGCTTCTCAATGCATCATTCATTCAGGCAATACTTAATGAGTGTCTGTTAAGGAGAGGACACTGGTCACCCAGAACACAGCAATAATCGAGACAGAAAAGGCTTCTATTCTTACGGGCCTGGAAGGACATAGGCATTAGGAAAGAACTCATATGAATGCTTGGGAACACACAGTGGTGTGGAAAAGACAGAGAGAGTGATGAAGCACACTTGATCATGGGGTTGTTGGGTCTCAGTGGTCAGGGGAGTTGTTTCCAAGAAGTGGCACCTTTCCTCCTTGAACCTTCTGCCTTGGTCACCTTTATTCTGGTCCCACCACATCATTTTATCCAGAAGCGTAACACGAAGGATGCCCATCTGCAGCCTCACCAAAGCAGGAAGGAAGTGGGATGGGTCAGCAGTCCAGTGTCTGGCACCCAAAGGACACTTTTTATAGCATATGCATTTGCAAAGGGTGTCCCACGGGTCTTTACATATGGGTTCCCACTTCTTCACATGGATTTCATGTCCTAACTATCATCTGCACACGCTGAGGAGCCAAGGCTCAGCCCTGTCAATCAACTAACTGGTTCCAAGTCCCTAAGCTGGTCCATGGAAGAACTACTCACTCTGCAGGTGCTTTTGTGGGGACACAGTTTGACCGAAATACCATTCAAATACCACTCACAACCCCGCCTACTCCCTTTAAAAGTGTACTTTAGAATAACTTACATTATTCACACAGTTGCATAAACATTGGGACAATTCATTTTTTCCCTTTTTCATTAACATATTTATTGTCAAACAATTCATTTAACTTTTTTGATAGCTTCCATAATTATAGACAATAAACCATTATAATTCCCTCCCCAACCCTCTATCATATCCCCTCCCCCTCTCAATTAGTCTTTATTTTGTTTCAGTATCATCATCTCTTCCTCCTATTATTCAGGTCTTGTGTAGGTATTATCAGGCACTGCAGAGTTTTGAATATCAAGGCCATTTTGTGTGTGACAATTCATTTTGAATGCTTTCATTACAAAACAGAAGAACAAACTTATTCCTCTAGCTGGGGCTCCAACCTCAGCTTTGTAGGAGAAATTGAAGTCCCCCAAATTGGATGTGGTTGTAAATTTAGAATTGTTTCTGCATGGGAGACTTGTTTTTCAATAATGAACTTGTGTAAGCATATTGGCATTGTTGATATACACATGTGGCTTTTCTCAATTAGGACCCCAATTCTCCACTCAAAGATCTCAAAACAACCTACAGACAAATAACCTGAATTCCAGTAGTGCCTTCAGAGGGCTTTAAGAGCTGGAACACTGTGTGTGCAGATCACATGGCCAATGAGAATGTCTGGAATTCACCAGAGGCAGTGTTTTATAAGCCCAAGGCTTTATGGAATCCTTTCACAAGCTGGCTGCAGTCAGGGCGCTACAGTAGGCACTCTGGAAACTCCACAGCTACTCTGCCCTCCCCTTCAGAAAGGGCCATTGTCCTTATGCCTAGATTCCAGTTCATGGTTGAGACAGACTTTTGGCCCTGGACCAATGGGTGCAGAGAGCAATCTATTAATCCTTTTTTAGTGTCAAAGGTGCCACGTCTGAAATTTCATCCCCGCCTTCAACTATCCACAAGTACTTAGAATATACCTGTGAGGGTGTATTTACAACAGCTTTGAAGGGTAACTGTTAGAACTTGTCCTCAGATTGATGACAAAAGAGGTCAGTTGTCTTGTGATGATGTGTACAGACCTCTAGCTGCCTCATTAACAGAAGGTCCAGTATCTCTCTTCTGGTTCCAGCCCTCTTTTCCCTAGAACTAAGCCAGAAACTCAAGTTCTTCAGCTCTCTATGGAGACACGTCTTACCAGGAGGCAGGTGAAGTAGGTCCAGAGAGCTTTACCTGTCTTGGTTCACAATGGTCATGGCCAGCTCTGTGTTCTTTGTCTCCCATTGGGATTTCTGTGGATAGTCATCCCTCAGAATCTGGAGGGAATTGGTTTTAGAATCCCATGAGGATACCAGAATCTGTGAATAGTCACACATCTTATATAAAATGGCATATTTACAGCAACAAAGGAAGCCATCAGTAGAGTGAAGAAATAGCTAACAGAATAGGAGATCTTTTCCAGCTATACTTCAGACAGGGAGCTAATAACCAGCATCTACAAAGAGCTGCAGAAATAAACACCATAAATAGATAAATAAATAAATAAATAATCTTCCAATCACCAAATGAGTTTGACTAGCAGAAAAAACAGACAGTTCAGAAGAAATGTAAATGGACAATAAGTACTTTAACATATTCAATATCTCAAGCCATCTATGGGGAAATGCAATTTACCCCAATCAGAATGACCACAATGAAGTCAGATAACAAATGCTGGCAAGGATGTGGGGGAAGAGGAATTCTTAGGCACTGCTGGTGGGAGTGCAAATGAATATGGCCATTATGGAAATAAGGATGGACATCTCAAAAAATTAGAAGGAGAACTGCCATCCAACCCAGCTCTACCACTCGTGGGCATATATCCTCAGGAGTCCACACTCTACTACAGAGGTACTTGCACATCCATGTTTATTTCAGCTCTATTTACAAGAGCTATAAACTGCAAGCAGCCTAGATGCCCATCAGCAGATGAATGGATAATGAAAACATGGGGCATATATATACAATGGAATTTGATTCAGCAATACAGAAAAATGAAATTGTGAAGATCTTAGAAAAATGAATAGACCTGGAAAGAATTATATTAAGTGATCCAAACTCAGAATGGCCAGAACCACATGCTCTCTCTGATATGAGGACCCTAACTTGTAATATCTATAAAGTATGTATATAATGTATATATAGGGGCAGGTGTGGGCAAAAGCTATTATGTAAGATGGAAATCAAAAGCAAGTACAGAAAGAGGATGAGGAAGAAGTGTGAGGGAAGGGTGTCATGTGACATAAACAGAAGGGGGAGATTCTTGGAGGGGAAAAAGGGAGTTGGGGTTGGGGGAGAGGAGAATTTGGGAGAAGAGGGACAAGAATCAATAAAAACACATTGTATTTGAAAATACCAGAATTGTCATAGTCAGCCACATATTGCTGGGATGAATCTTCACATCAGGCACAGTTTGGGGAGGAAAGTATTTATTGAAATAACAGATCCAGGGGATGTTTCAGAATGGTGAAAGAGACTGGCCCCCTTTCACAGATCCAAGCAGAAAGAGAAAGAGAGAGAGAGAGAGAGAGAGAGAGAGAGAGAGAGAGAGAGAGAGAGAGAGAGAGAGAGAACCCCAGCACCAGCAACTCAAGCATACATACTCTAACTCTAACCAACAAAACAGCAGGACTGCCAGACTTCAGCTCTGACTGCTCTTTACATATGTATCACTGGAATTTTACATCTACCTTAGAAATACCTTAGGAGGCCAGACTAAGGTGACACCTCCTCCAGCCAGGAGGCTGTAGACAAATCTTTAATACACTTTGAATCTATTGGGGTACACTGTATTTGAAAATACCAGAATTAATGATACCTAAATCTCTGCATACCAACTGAAAGTAAATAAAATAATTAAATTAAAAAAATAAAAATGGCTTATTTGCCTATCACCCACAGACACCTTCCCATGTACTTTGAATCGCCACTAGATGACTGGTATTATATAATATGATGAAAATGCCATGTAAACAGTTGTCCGATTGTGTGTCACGAAACAATGACAACAAAAAAAATGGAGAATGCTAGCTGAGAAGCACCATTCGTCTCTCTGCTTTGTGGCTGTGGGCTGACTATGACAGCTGCTTCCCTTCCCCCTGCCATGCCTTTCCCACCATGATGGGACTCTATGCCTTTGAACTGTAAGCCACAATAGACTCATTCTCTTTAGGTTTCTTTGATCAGGTTATTTTGCCACAGCAATGAGAAAAGAAGTGGCTAATACACGGATATATTCTAGAATACACACAAGCACACAGGAGGAGGTACGTCACAGGGGGGTGGACCTTGAAGTTTATTAGTTCAGCCCCATTGACTGCTCAAGCCAGTTCACTCTTACTGTTTCCTCCCAGCTGCTGTGACAAGATGTGATGCCCAGCCCGTGCTCTGCCATGCTTTCCCTGCCAGGATGAAACTTCCCAGTGAAACTGTAAGCTGTGAGAACCCCTTTCCATTCATAAACTGCTTCTGGTTGGGAGTTTACTCTAAGCAATGAGAAGGTAACTGCACCATCCTTCCAGATTGTTCTTTATCCTTAAAAGTGTCCACATGGGAGGATATTGGTTTTACTTTTCTAAAACTGAGTCACACTATATAAATTTCCCTAGAGGGTCCTATCTCATTTAACAAAAAGGTAAGAGCTCTCTTTCCAGCCTCTTCTAAGGAGAGCTGCTGGATATTCTATTTCCCTCTGTCCTTCTGGTGAATATGTTTTGGATGCCTGTGGTGTGCTTGTGTGCTCTTGATCAGTGGGCTTCTTTCTGGTACATTTGTATCCCTTTCTGCCCACTCTAGATGACTTCTGTCTAGGATTATAAAATCATATTGTGGGGGCTGGAGAGACAGCTCAGTGGTTAAAGGTGCTCTTTTGTAAAGCTTGATGGCCAAGGGGTCCAATTCTCTAATACCCACGTAAAGCCAAATGCATGAAGTGATGCATGCATCTGGAGTTTATTTACAGTGTCAAGAAGCCCAGGCACACCCATACTCACTCTCTTTCTATCTTCCTCTTCCTCCCTGGCTATCTCTGTCTCAATTAAATAAATACATATTTAAATATATTTATTTTATTTAATATATCACTTAAAATATCATACCTGTCTATTCCATTTTGCCTTTCCCCCTTTTTAATAGTTATTCATTCATATGATTTATATTAACCTGCAGCATTTCCATAGATGTCTGCATTGTGCTTTGATACAGCCTTCCTAGCACCCACTTACATGACACCCTTGGTGCAGTGAGCAGGACATTAGAATTATAATCTAATATCCAATCATGTCCTCTCTTCACCCTCTATCCTGGTCTCCCCTTACCTATGAGTCTTTACTTTCAGGTTGACTTCTTTTTTCCTTTGTCAATTTCCAAGTAGGCTACCAACTTGTTAATCCAGAGGGGAACAGAGCATTCAGGCCCCTTCAAAGAGTCCGCATTCTTCCTGTTGTTCCAATGCAGACCAGCTGGCCCAATCTTAATGGTTGTCATCTTTCAAACAATTATAGGTGAACGGGCAGAAGTTTCGGCCCAAAGATCTTTCTGTGCCATCTCCATCTTCTCACACCAGTCCATCTTTACGTAAAACAACCCTGCACAGGTTCTCAGGACACAAGCAGGCAGAACGCAGCAAGCCTCTCATGCAAACTGCTTCTGGAGTTCTTTCTCACCCTTGTAAGCCAAACCTCACATTCCATAGTTCTCATTACATTCAGGTCTTTAAACTCTGACCAGAATGATCCATCACACTGTACTTACAGCACTGCGAGGTGTCTCTTAGGCTGAGATTTCAAACCCATTCATATTCCTCCTGCATATCAATTCCAAAATGCCAAAGCCACAGAATCAGGGTTCTAGCAGCAACCCCACTCCTGGTACCCAAACTGTTGTGGTCAACTTCCTAGTTGCTGCACAGAAAGAACCCAAACAAAAGCAGCTTGTGGAGGAATGGGTTTATTTGGCTTACGGACTTGAGGGGAGACTCCATCCTGGCAGGGAAAACAATGGCATAAGCAGAGGGGTGGACATCACCTCTGCCACAGCACTTGAAATAGCAGCAGGAAGGTGTGCCAAACACTGGCAAGGGGAAGCTGGTTTATAATCCCATAAACCCACCCCCAACAACACAGCTCTAGCGAGGTTGTAATTCTGGAACTGCCATCAGCTGAGGATTGATTACCCAGAACACATTCATTTGTTTATGGGGGACACCTGGATCAACCATGACAGTAGGGTTTTAAAAGATTATTTATTTATTTGCAAGCAGAGAGAGACAGATAGAAGTAAAGGAGGGAAGGAGGGAGAGAGAGAGAGAGAGAGAGAGAGAGAGAGAGAGAGAGAGAGAGAGAGAGAGAGAGAGAGGATGAGCTAGAGCTTCTAGCCTCTCTAAACAAACTCCAGATACATGTGCCCCAGCACATTGGCTTTATGTGGGTACCAGGGAATCAAACTAGAATCATTAGTATTTGCAGGCAAGTGCCTTAACCACTGAGTAATCTCTCCAGCCCCAAGAAGTGGGGTGTTCAGGTCACTGGCTATGCCCTGTGAGGAATTGTAGGCTCCTTGGTGCTTCCCTATTCTCTCTCCTGCTTCCTGATCATGAGGTGAACAGTTCTGCACTAATACATGCTACCCACAATGCTGTGCTATCTTGACGCAGACTCAAAACAATTGGGTCAACAAGTCATGGAGTAAAACCTCTAAAACTGTGAGCCCAAACAAACCTTTTCTCTCTAGAAGTTGATTATCTCAGGTGTTTTGTCATATTCATGGAAGACTAACACAGTGCCCATCAACAAATGAATGGATCAAGAGTTGTGTATGAACACAATGGATTATTATTTAGTCAGAAAAGGAATGAAATGTTGTCACTTTTGACAACATGAATGAGAAACCCACTGTGGGCAGTTGATTCTTCTTGGAAATGGAATTGTCTGGATTTTCCAGTGAAGCCAGAAAAGAAAAACCTTGTTGTGAAGTTTGCCGGATTTTATTTATATTTATATTTATTGACTTGAGAGAGAGTATGGGTGTGCCATAGCTTCTTGCAGCTGCAAATGAACCCCAGATGCATATGCCACTTTACATGGGTACTGGAGAATTGAACCCAGGCTGCCAGGCCTTATAAGCAAGTGCCTTCAACTGCAAAACCATCTCTTCAGCCTGAGTCGCCTGATTTAAATGCTGGAAACCAATATGTCTCTTTAGCAGCTGCAGAAACATCATCGATATTGCCCAGGCCTGCTTACTCACCTTTCCCATTCCTAGAAAAGGTGCCCCCCTTCAAGTATCTTTTCCCATTGCCTCCCTGGGCTTCCAGGGGCCCTGGAGGGTGCTAGCCACTTTGCCAACTTCCTGGCGTCACTGACCCTTGGGTAGCCATGTACGTGGGAGGAACAAAGCTATGGGTAGCAGGCTTTGGGGTATTATAGCCACTCTGCCTTGCAGAGTTCTGTTCACTCTAGTACTGCTGTTGTCCTGTTGTGCTGTGGCAGAGGTGATATCTAGCCTCTGATATCATGAAGCTTCCCTTAAAGACTGTAAGCCCAAAATGAAATCCTATGAGCTACTTTTGTTCAGGTGCTTTGTCCCAGCAATGAGACAGTAACTATAAGAGTGTGTCTCTGTGTCTACTGTTGTGTGAGAGAGAAACAATGTGAGCATGCGTTAGTGTGTGAGAACATATGTGCTGTGCTGTGAGAGTGTGTATGTGGTGTGTGTGAGGGGGAATATGTGAGTGTGTGATGTGTAAGGAGTGTGTATGTGTGCGAATGTGTTAAAGTATATGGGTGCATTATGTGTGTGGGGGGGTGTAAGACAGCATGAGCACCTGGGTGTGTCCAGTGTGAGAATGAGTGTGCATTGTGAGCATAACTACAAGTTACAAGTGGATTCCTGTAGGTGTCTGTACATCTTTGTGTAGAGGTGTGTTTTCCTGAGAGAGGAGGCAGGAGCAGGTGCCTTACTGTGTGCACCTATGCACCCATGTACCTGTGTGCTGGATGTGAGAGGCAAGAGAAGAGGAAAAGTCAGGACCTTACTGCACTCATGGTGCATTCATGGATGCAAGACATACTTGCTTGAGAGAAGAGACAAACATAGGGTAGTTAGGAGTGGGCAGCGACCCGGCTCATGCCTAGTGAAGGAGAGAAGTATGTGCTGTAGGAGCAGGGCCATGGCCTCTGCACTCAGGGCTGCCTGCCTGGGACTCTGAGATCTTTCATTTAACACACCCTGTAACCTTGGGCAGGTAATGAGCCTCTCGGAGCCTAAGCTTCCTATGTTATAATAGCATCTGTCTCCGTGGGTTCGTATGAGGAGGTGATGACTCTTATCAAATCCTTCCAAGGATCTAGCATATAGAAACACTTAAATACCATACACCTTTGCTCCCAAGTTCTCCTGAAGACCACAGATGCTGTCTTGCCCCCACCAAGAGCTTATCCTGGAAGTTCTAGTGCACAGGTCAACACGGCCATGTAGTCTCCAGAAGGGTTCTTCTTGCATGTGGGAGTTTGAACAAAATGTTCTCCATAGGCTCATCTATTTTGAATACTTGGTCCCCAGCTGGTGGCAATTTAAGAAGGTTGTGGGGCCTTTGGGAGGTAGAGCCTTCCTGGAGGAGGTGTGTTTCTAGGGACAGGTTTGGGATTATATAATCCAGACCCACTTGCCAGAGTCATCGGTCTTTGAAAGTAAGTGCTTTAAACTACTGAGCCATCTCTTCCAGCCCTGAAAAATATTTATTTATTTATTTGAGAGAGAGAGAGAGAGAGAGAGAGAGAGAGAGAGAGAGAGAGAGAGAGAGAATATGGGCATGCCAGGAGCCAGGGCCTTTTGCTGGTGCAAATGAACTCCAGATGCATGTGCCCCTTTGTACATCTAGCTTTACATGGGTACTGGGGAATTGAACCCAGACTGGCAGGTTTTGCAAGGAAGAGCCTTTGACCACTGAGCAATCTCTCCAGTTCATCAAGCATTCTTTAAATCAAGGAATAAATGTAGAATAGTAGTTTCATCCCAAATACTCCCTCTCCTCCCTCTTTCCTCTGCCCCTCCCCCAGCCGATCCTCACACTAGGTGGTAGCTGAACTCACTGTCCTATCTGGGTGGGGGGTGAAGCTTGTAGCTGGAACTATGAAGAAAACTAAAATGACTGAGACAGGTCTGAGGCCCTCAGAGACTGTATAGTATACTTAATGTTTGTCAAATAACCAGAACTTGCTACATGACTTACTTCTCACACCTCTGAGCACATGTGAGAAATTACTAGCCCATTTTTTAAACCATAAAACTCATTTTTATTTTTTGTTCTACTCTTCATTTCCAGATCCAAAATGAAGGCTGCTGAATTGCTCTACCACAATGGCCAAGTTTTCAATTTGCTAATCATTGGAGACACTTCACTGTAGACACTTTAGCCATTAGATGCTATCAGAAGGTATCATTTTTATTTTGTGTGTGTGTGTGTGTGTGTGTGCGCGCGCACGCGTGTGCATGCAGCATGTACGTGCGGCGTGTGCATGCAGTGTGTGTGTGTGTGTGTGTGTGTGTGGTGTGTTGCCCCATATGCTTGCCTGCAGTGGGGGTGGAGGAGGCGCACCTACAGTGACCAGAGCAGAATGTCAGATGTCCTGCTCCATTGCTCTTCGCAGGTCTTTTTTTGAGCCGGAGTCTGTTTACTGATTCCAGAGCTTTTGCCTTTGCTCTGATGATTCCTGAGTTTCTGCTCCCTGAGGGACTGGAGTTACAGGTGCATGGCCATGCCAAGCTGTTTGTGTGTGATCTGAAGATTCAAACTCGGGTGGCTTCTGGCCCCCCCTCAGACCCTCATGCTTGTGCAGGAAGCACACTTAAGTGCTGAGCCATTTCTCAAGCCCAGAAGGTATCATTTTGCTAGGAGAACCCTTAAAATTGTCAGAGCTTGTTCTTCTTGTGGGCACCACAAAATAAAACAAATGCCAGCAACTTGGCTGCTTGTCTGAGTGCCCTAAACTTCCTCATACCATCAGAGACATGTGATCTTCATTCTCTGAATTAAACCCTGTTATCTTCAGAAGCTGAGGCTAAAATTATTAATATGAAAAACAAGGAGAAGCAAGCAGTTTGGTCCCCCTCCCTTTCCCCCCCTTCTCCAGGAAATTGCTCTCTCATGCAAGAGAAATGTGAATTCACCAGAGTGGATCCCTCCTATGATAAAGAAGCTGCATTTGTTTAAGGGAGACGGGAGACAGCTTCCCCCCTCCTGGGGTTAGAGAAAGAGATTACCATAAAAGCACATTGCTTAGAAATGAGAACAGTGAAAACCATGAGCCCACCTGCCACTGGCCTGAAACCTGGGGCGATCACTGTCCACTCCTGGATCAGAGACCACCGACCACTGACCACTGGCACAATTCTATTGCAGATCACTAGCCTTCCTTCCAGGGGAATGAGCACTCTGGTTTTGTCCATGGTTTCCACTTTCTATTACTGACACAAGCTGCCTTTATAGGCATTTCTCTCTCTCTCTCTTTCTCTCTCTCTTTCTCTCTCTCTCTGTCTCTGTCTCTCTCTCTCTTTTTGAGGTAGGGCATTTCTCTTTTAAAAGGAATTTCTTGGACTGGTTTATAAAAAACTGGCCTCCCCAGAAGACAGGGTCAAAAATTTAGCTGGCTCATCTCAGCTGTGTCCATGAGAACTGCCCCACCTTTCCCTGCCCCCACACTTTTTTTTTTCTTCTAATTTTCTTTTTCTGCCTTAGAGATGGGCTTCGTGGCTGTGATAGGCAATTAGATTTCAAAGTGGGAGAAGTCTGGTGCACTCTGCCAGGACTTGCTGAAGCAAGCAGGCCAGACCATGGGTTTTGAATGCTTGGCACAGAACTAGGGTCTCAGACACACATAACTCTCTGGGATGGGCTCCCAGAGGAGCGAGCGTGTTTGTCTTTGTTCTGAAAAAGGAAATCTAATTTCATCCCCGGTATTAGCTGTGTGGTAATTCCAGCACTAGATGATATCGCCTTTCCCAAGGCTGGGCTGTAGCAGGGGAGAGCTGGGGATTAGAATTTAGATAATACCCAGCAAAATTCCAGTGCACCTCAGAACTGAGAGAGTACCCAAATTCTTGTCTATAAAGTTAAAGAATTAAAATTCTAGACTACCAGAGGATAAGGTATAGTGGGAGACTTTATTTAAAAGAGAATGGGAAGTTACAGAGATCTCCAGCCACCAGTGTGGGGAGAACATGTGGGAGAGGTTTTAGCAAAATCTGTGCTGCTCAGCTAAACAAGCAGAAGAAGGAAAGATAGCAGAGGGCTCCCATCATGAGGAAAAAGGCTCATGTGGGAAGATCTTGAGCCCCCCTCACTCCAGCCATTAGGCAAGAGTGAAGGAAAGGCCTGGAAATTTAGAAATCCTCCTCCTAGGATGCCATGTGGGAAGAAGAGGCAGAATTATCTGTTCAGTGAGTATTCCCTTACCCAGGTGAGCAGAGAGACAGCTGGTTGGTCCATATCTGACCAATGAGTTTTAGCACCTAGGTTTGAACTCTAGCTAGGACACCTCCCACTCAAGAGGAGGGGGGTTTATGGAACTTGCCTGAAGGAGTTAATTATCACAGGGTGATGGCTGGGTCTCCGAGATGTCAAGAGTTGACATGGACCAAAGGAGAGTCAGCTTCCAGCGTGCAGGGTAGTTCTAAAGCCTGGTGCTCCATCCTCATCAGTGGCCCCACTTTTTGGAGCACCACTATCTCTCCAAGGAATAAAGGACCCTGTGTTCCTGACCTAGCCTTCTTATGCTGCTGGCTGAGTCATGGAGCTTGAGGCTGGCATCTGATTTCCAAAGCTGCTGGGTACAAAATGACAACACTTGTTCAAGAAGCAGGCAGGGACTAAAAAGATGACTCAGTGGTCAAAGACATTTGCTCACCTGGATTTGATTCCCCAGTACCCACATTCAGCCAAATGCTCAAAGTGGAGTTCCAGCAGGAGGCCCTAGGCATATCCATTCTAGCTCTCTCTCCCTCTTTCTCCCTCTCTCTGTCTCATAAATAAATAAAGACTTTTATCTGAAATGCTGACCATTTTGTGGTAGCTTTAGAAGAGAGCTGACCTGATTCATGTTTTTTCAAAAAGATTTATTTGCACCATATAGTTTAACAGTTCTTTACATGGCATTTACATTATATTAGGTATTGTCTGTCAGTGATCCATTTGATGTCGTTCTTCAAGGGGACCTACATGGTTCCTATAAAATGACTTGCTCAAATTGAGGTGGTCTTTCCTGTCTACAGGCTTTGCTGTTCCAGGAATCCAAGGTGACAGCAGGTTTCGAACAATGTTGGGTGTTTTTATTTCCATGCCTTCAGCCTTGAACAGGGATGAGATACATTAAAATACATTAAACAGACACTCCTTAGTAATTACTATGCCTATGCTGAGTCAAGCCAGGAGTGTGACATAAAAGAGAGGCAGACAATGAAAGTAGAGGTGTCAGGTTTCTCTTGCTTTTAGTCCCTTTGTGGGTCCAAGCTAGAAATCAGGCATCAAAGTGCCTGTCACATCTTTACATACAGCAAATACTAAGCCTTCTTTGCTCTCTTTTCTCCTGAGTACATTGGTCTGTGTAGAGACAAAAAGGTCGACAATAAGATGCGAGAAATAAACAGCAAAATCCTCCAGTCTTTAACAACCAGACTACTACTGCTTAGAGCCCAACTTGTAATACAACAGGCAAAACAATAAAAGCTTAAGTCTGATGACCCTTGGTGTCCTACCCCAAATGGTCAGTCTCAGGAAGGACAAATGTTGTTAGAAGATCTACTTCCTAAGTGTGGTGGTCTGAATGTAAAGTGTCCCCTATGATCTCATGTGTTTGTGATTAAGCCTCATCCTCAGCTGGTGGAGCCTTTGGAGAGTGGAGCCTTGCTGGGGGAGGTGTGTCATGGGTGTGACGGGAGACAACTTGAGGCTTATTAGTCAAGCTCCCTGGGCGTTCACTAGCTAGATCACTCTTGCTGTTCCTTCCCTGCTACTGAGGTATGAAGATGTGGACCAGTTGCCTGCTTTGCCATGCTTTCACCACCGTAATGAAACGTCCCTGAAAGAAACTCTTTCCTCTAATGGGTGGTTTCTGGTTAAGTGTTTTGTTCAGCAATAAGAAGGTAACTACTGTACCTAACTTGACAACAAGCTACTTCAACTAGGATCTCATACAAGTGGCCCTACAAGACAAGACAAAGTAACTTCTCTTAACTGGAGTATGTGATTCAGTCCCTCTCTCTCTGACTTCACCCACTGTGTTTGTCCACAGTATATATTCTTTAGTGAAATTTCCATATCAACTCTGTTCTGGAAAATACTTTTACCCCATTATCTTCAGCTCACTTTCAGCATAACAGTTTGTACTTGCCAAGCAGAGAACCCATTCACTTGATTACATAATAAACATGTAGAAATGAGTCTTCAGTGTGTGGCGGTTTGAATCACATGTCCCCCATAAACTCATGTGTTCTGAATACTTAGACCCCAGCGGATGGCAATTTGGGAGATAGAGCCTTGCTGGAAAAGGTATGTTGTTGGGGAAGGGCTTATGGGTGTTATAACCAGCTTTCCCTTGCTCACTCTCCTGCTATTTCTTTCCTCCTGTGGTGGCAGAGGTGATATCCTTCCTCTTCTCATGCCATCTTTTCCCCTGCCATCATGAAGCTTCCCCTTGAGACTGCAAGCTTTTGGCTCCCAAACTATTGAAACTATGATCTCCAAGAAATTAGAATTTCTATAGAAATCTCAATCTGAAGCTATAGGAGATTTCACATAATTCTGATAACTTTCCAGACCACCTTACAGGAACAACTGCAGCTGAGAAAAGTCTGGGCCAATGATGGCAGGACCACATCTTGACCAGCGCTGATTAGCTGTGCACGCTTCTTACCCTCTATTGAAACCTAAACCTCAGGATCCTGAAAGATGGGCTGGAGGGATGGTCACTGCCTTTGTTTCTCTTCTCAATGTGGCTACATAGAATATCTGCTTTTTTCTACTTTTCAGTCTTACTTGTTGATCAGGGCTGCCAGAACTCAGGCTCTGACCCTAGAAACTCTAATTGTGTTACTGGTTTCCTGGGTTGGAGTTGAGTTCATTGCTTCATGATCATGAGGAATGATGAATTGAGACAGCAGGGTTTTATTGAGAAAAGTTACATTGAGAAATAAAGTGACAGCCCCATGTAACAGGGAGAGGACCCAGAAATGAGATGTCAAGTTGCACTCTGGACCAGAGATTGTTATTGGTCCCTGTCCAAATGTAAATTAGGCATCATGTTGGGATGAACCTGGTTGGTTAATTTGAACATGTTTCAAGTATCCCAACTGGCCAGGGGATCAGGTGGAAGAATGCAGACTTGGAAAAAAAGCCCACCAAAGCTTCCAAGAAAGAGAAAAAAACAGGAAGGGAAAAAGAACAAAATCTGGTGATCAGCCATCATCTTGATGGGTCAGGGCTTTCTTGGATTTTGGCTTCTGAATGCTTTGTTCTTTGGTCTTATCTTCTATTGTGCAGAGTTCATTATAAAACTTCTGGGTTCTGGAAGTTGACTATTGGTCTTGCCAGCACATGTAGATATTTCTGTTTATTTGGGCCTGTGACCCTGACTAGCTACCAACACACTGGAGACTTCCTTGCTCCCAATTAATAAATATATTGGTTTTTAAGGTAGGGTTTTATTCTAGCCCAGACTGACCTAGAACTCACTCTGTAGTCTCGGGCTGGCCTTGAACTCAAGGTGATCCTCCTACTTTTGCCTCCCTAGTGCTGGGATTAAAGGTATGTATCACCATGCCCAGCTTCTAATTACTATTATTAACACTGACAGCAAATCACCCAATAAGCACCAAATAGTGACCCTGTTGAAACAGGTATTTAGAAGCTGCTTTTGCTAAAAAAGCGTTGACTCCTCACTTGGACCCAAAAGGTAACTAAAAAGGGTAAAATCCTGACATCTCTGCCTTTTCTGTCTCTGTCTCCTTTGCTTGGAGGTAACTGGCTCACTTCTGCACATAGGCATGTTAACCACTCAAGGAATGCCTGTCCAACCCCATCTTATCCCCCTTCAAGGCAGAAGACACAGAGATCAGTCATTGTTCTAAACTTGCAGCAATGGTGAAGGACATAATCCCACCCCTCTGCGAGCAATTCTCCATGATGATATGGCTGAGGCAGAGAAGGGAGAGAGGAAGCAGGATATGTTGACACATGCCTTTAATCCCAGCCCTTGAGAGACTGAGGTAGGGGGATTTCCACATTGAAGGACATCATGGGGCTACCAAGTGAGTTCCAAGTCAGCCTGGGTGAGAGTAAGACCCCACTTCAAAAAAATAGGGAAAATTTAAAATATAAAGAACCCCTTCCCACCCAGGAGTTTAATTAAAGCCTCTCAACAGCAGAGAAGCAAGAATTCCAGCACAATTAGCAATCACTCAAGAACATTGTCCTTTCCCAGTTGTAAACCTGCAATTTTCTAGAATCTCACCAGAGACTCATGCACAGGGAAAGAACATGAACCAAACCTCTTGGGCAGCCCTAGTGGCTCCCGGCTTTGCTTTACCAGATTGTTACTCCATCCAAGGCACCTCTGGAGCCTCCCTGAAATCTCACTTACAAAAAAGAGAGAGAAAAGGAAGAAAAAGTTTATTAACAACCTTTTGGGATATAACTTGAGAATCACCCAAATTACCCAATATGGCTACTAACACACTTAGCTGTGGTTCTCTCAGAAAATCCCACAGCCATGCTCTTGGGTATGCGTCCAGTCTCTTTCTCCTAGTGCTACCCATGAGAAAGACAGTCATCTTTTACAGGTAGGTAGTTAGGGACAAGGGCCCAAAAGAACACAAGTGTTGACCTGTCCTGGGAAGCCTAGGAGGGAACTCCACTCTGATCAACATGGAAGTCAGAAACAGATCCCTGGTACTCTCTCCTCCAAGGAATTTTTTCATGGACTCTTTTCCTCCGCCTGTGGGCTTTTTCAGTCTCTGCTCTCCTCCCTGACCCACCAAGTTCCTCCCTATATATTCAGACTTAGTCAATAAAGTTCACCCCAAATGGATGCCTAATTTACATCTCCAAGGTGCTCAGAAAACCTGATTCAAGTTGCCACACTGATAGTCCACTTAGGACCCCTCCCAGCTCAGGGGCTTTTCTGTTCTAATTTGTTTTCCTAAAATAAATCTTAACTTTGGCCTCTGTGTGTCTACACTTGCCAATTCTTTTAAAAAATATTTTTATTTATTTGCAAGCAGTGAGAGAGGAGAGAGAGAAAGAAGAGAGAGAGGAGAGAGGAGGGAGAGAGAGAGAGAGAGAGAGAGAGAGAGAGAGAGAGAGCGAGCGAGAGAGCGAGCGAGCATGGGTGAACCAGGGCCTCTAGCCACTTCAAATGAACTCCAGGTACACGTGCCATTTTGTCCATCTGGCTTCACATGGGTACTGGGGAACTGAATCTGGGCTGCAAGGCTTTGCAAGCAAGCATCTTTAACCACTGACCATCTCTCCAGCCCACCAGTTCTTTCTGAGTTATAAGACAAGAGCTGGAGAGCCATTGGCTTGGGGAAGTATCGTGCTCTAACCCTTAAGCTAGGTCCATCCAGAGCCCAGAGCGTCTGTGTTCCTCTCAAAACCAGGAAAACGGACTTGTGATTAATCCTTTTATAAAATATCCTCACTTCAACTGTGCTTCATGCTGGCTCCTCCTGAAATTCTTCTCAGGGTCAAATCTTGTAGCCTGAGTTGAAGTTCCTAAAAGTCTGAAGGAACTTCTTTGGCTGTTGAGGGTAAATTTGTAGAGCTATGTCTCAGTCCCCTTGAGGCAGGATAGACAGATGGAGAAAATTATAATGACATGGGGAGAGGTGTATGGGAGGAAGGACGCTCTGCTCTCATGCCTGGTCTGGTTTACGGACAGAAGTGTTTGGATTTCAAACACCACGGAGGGGGGGGGGGACAGAAGACATCTGACTTCTTCCGACTCTAATATTTGAGCTGACTAATGGAGATAATATATGTTTTCTAAAAGGCATCTTGCCAAGGACAATAAATAGTGCACACTGGGGGTATATGAAGCATTCCCAGAGACAGCTCAATCAAAGGGTTATAGAAAGTAATTAGATTAGGCTGTGTTTTTTAAGGACCAGAATGATCTATAACCTTGAGTCTTCAGCACTCCTCTCTCATTGCTAGGTCTGGATGGTGCCTTTCCTAAATCAACCTTACAACTTGGTTTACTAAGGAAAATTCTTTTAGCTTTGCTACAAATTATACTCTTTAGAGAAATGAGGGGTTGTTTCCTAGCAACCTTTACAGATGTAACTAGAGAGTCACCAAATCCCTATATATACCCCTTACAAAGAAAGCTAACTGTGATCCTTCCCTGAGACGCCCATGCCCACACTCCTGGTAAGCTTTTTCCTTTCCTTAGGACTCTTATTTAGAAAGGCTCACACCTCTGGCTGGCGAGATGGCTCAGTGATTAAAGGCGCTTGCTTTCTTGCAAAGCCTATTGGCCTGGGTTGTTCAATTCTCCATTAGTACCCACATAAAAGCTAGATATACAGACCACAGTGTAGAAGGTGGATGGAGTGGAGACTCTCAAAGGTTAGAGCGAACAATGGCCAAAGAGACCTTTGAGGAGGAAAACATTCATGGGTGAGAGTGGGCATTGTGCCAACATTTACTTTTAGGTCGGCTTTGTACTAAGACTTAAGGTCACTATGTCACAACATGGTGCCTCCAAAAAGCCACTAAGTAGAAATAAGACTTTGCTGCATTGTGAATATGACTCTGGTTAGTAGTGTTAAGGGCTGAGAGAAGGCACCAGGTAGATTACAAAGTCATCTATCTGAATATTATCTGGTCCTGTGTCCACCCTGTACCTGGGGGTCAAGGTAACTGCAGGGAGGCTTGGCTACTTTATCACCATAGGACTAACATCCATTCACTTAAAGGAACAGTGTCTATGACCTAAAGGGTAAAAGGTAATTGACAAAGAAAGACTGGAATTTCTTCCTCACTTAGGTTGCATGAAACAAACTGAGCATGTGCGAGAAAAGCCCATGGGAGAAGGTGAGTGCTATGTAAATGACCTACAAAGGGTCACATGACCTGCCCCAGTGTTTTTCTACATCACTAGCACACTCCCATCCTTAAACTCCCTCCCTCTCTCATTTATTTATTCATAAGGAGAGAGAGAGAGAGAGAGAGAGAGAGAGAGAGAGAGAGTGTGTGTAAATGGGAGTGCCAGGGCCTCCAACAGCTGCAAATGAACTCCAGGTGCATGTATCACTTTGTGCATCTGGCTTTACGTGGGTACTGGGAAATTGAACCCAGGTCATTAGGCTTTGCAGACAAGTGCCTTAACCACTGAGCCATCTCTCCAATCCAACTGTCTTTATCTCTGTTACTTACCATGTTTCCCTGGTGCAATTCATTGTCGCAGGACACAAGAATTGGGAAATCAATGGGTGCACCCTGAGCTCTAACCCACACCTCTAGCAGCCCCAAGTTGATATGCACTGCGTTGGGAAATCAGAGCCTCTGAGTCCCTTCAAACTGGAGAACCTTCTGTACGCATGTCAGAAATGCCCCAGCTTGGCCGCACTCCATCATCTATGAATAGCAGGGGCTCTGGTGGTAACTTCCTGGACAGCTGCTGTGCTCCTCTGCTGCTCTGAGTGGCAGAGGAGGACTCCGACGTCCAGCCTTCCCCTGCTCCTCGCCTTCCTCTCTTAGCTCTTTTTCACTTCCTGCCATCTATTCTGTCCAGTGGTTATTTTATATGATTGACTGATTGATTGATTTTTGTCAGCAGTAACCAGTGTGGTGGGGGTGGAAAATGAAGCCTCACCCCTGTCACAGGGCCACACAGGGGTCTATAGCAGCTTCCAATGCCAGGGTTAGTTGTCACCTTGGCCTGGAGGTGGCCTGTTCACCAAAGGGAAATGAAGACAGGAGTCAGACATTGGGGGCAAGTGAATGAGCAGCCCTTGGACAGAGAAGCCATTGCAGGACCATTGGGTTGAGCAAACCCCTCCTCCCCAGCTATGCAGTACAAAAGGTTCCCCAGCCACAACCATAAGAGGTCACCTGAATGTTCCTTGGGTCTGATTTGGGGGGAGGGGGGATGTTCCAAGCCACTTCTCTCCATTGCCTTCATTCCTTCCCACTTCTATTCAAGGGCACTTGTTAGAAATCCATCCCTTCTCCCTTTCCCTGTCTTTGATATGAAAGAAAGCCCGTCCCTGTGTCACAGGGCCTGAAAGCATATTGCAAACCTGAGTCATGATCTTCCTGTCCCAGATGGGAAAGGCAGGGTGTGGAACACGAGGTGTCACTTAGGAGGATGGAAGGGACTGAATCCCATAGCAGAGAAAGACAGGAAACAGTCACAGCCTTGTTTATCCCTGCCCGAGAGATAAGGGCACTGGGCAGCCTGTCTACGTGGGGGCTCATTAGGGAGTCAACACCTGAAATTGGACTCTCAGCAGGCAAGACCCCAGGTGAACCAGGCCTGTCAGATCAGGCACCCAGGAAACATTACCTTTTCACATTCTTTCTATTGCTTTTCAACAATAGGGGTGAGCTTTGAGCAGGGCAAGGGACCTATACTCTAGAGTCATGTTCCACCCCTGGGAGTTCTCCTAAGAGGGAGGGCTCCTACACCTTTATCTATAGCAGCCCCCTTCTGCCACCACTCAATTTCAGCTACCTTACCCTTGGGCCCTTTTCTGAGAAGCTCAAGAGCGACTCTGCCTTCATTGATCTCCTCGTTTTTTAGAAATCAACTCTCCACTCCAGAATCAACGAAGCTGTTTCCTGCCTTCTTTGGGCTTTTTCTTCTGCCTGGTGTTTATCTGGAATGCCTTCCTGGTAGTCCTACTGTTATCAGAGCTCTTAGAGTTAGAGACACAGCCCAGGCAGCCCTGACAGGATAGGCTTAGTCACCCGTCCTCAGCATGCCAATTAAAGAGAGGAGTAGTGAAAAGAAGACAAAGTTGATTTGGGGCCTGGGGAGTAGGTAAAGGCCCTTGCTTGCAAAGCCTGCTGGCTGGGGTTCAATTTCCCAGGCATTCACATAAAGGGAGAGGATCATTTGTTCACAGTAACAAGAGACCCAGGAGCATGCACACACACATGCAAATTAAATTCAATCAATTTTTTTTTCAGAAAAAGAGATTTATGGGCTGGATAGATGGCTCAGCAGTTAAGGCGCTTGCCTGTAAAGCCTAAATGACCTGGGTTCAATTCCCCAATACCCACAGAAAGCCAGTGCACAAAGTGGTGCATGTGTTTGGAGTTCATTTGAAGTAGCAAGAGGCCTTGGTGCACCCATTCTTTTTCTCTGCCGAGCACATGGTGGTGCACGCCTTTAATCCAGCACTCAGGAGGCAGAGGTAGGAGGATTGATGTGAGTTTGAGGCCAGCCTAGACTACATAGTGAATTCCAGGTCAGCCTGGGCTAGAGCAAGACCCTACCTGGAGAAAAAAAGGAGATTTATTCAATGTAGACACATTAGGAAGACACATCGGGAAGACTGCACTTATTCAACATAGACACATCAGGAAGGCGAACAAATAAAGGGTCCCATGGAACCCTCATCCCCAATCATGGCTCAGCTCCAGTTCTTCCTGCAAGGTGGTCTGACATAATGTCAGAGTTGTGTGAAACCTCCTTCCAGATGACAAGTTCTTCCTCTGGTTTACGTCATGCTTCAGTCTTTTCCTTTTCCCAGCATGAGACTCCCGGGGAAATTCCAGTTTCTTGGTCTATCAATGGTCTGATAGCCAAAGAGGGGAGTTTATATGTATCTTCAGCATATTGTCATACCCCCCTGTGGATCTGCACACATTTGGGACATGCTTTTGAGCACCTAATATGTACCAAGGGCAAGGTGCACCCAGGGGAATCCTACCTTGTCCTCAAGGAAGCCATGGAGCTGTGACTGCTGCTCCCTGCAGGGGCCAGGCAGCCAGCAACGATGCAGCAACATTTAACCAACCCCTGCACATCTATTCTTATATTAGCATCTGTTCTCCAATAATAGCATGCTGCCCCATGCTTGGAAGAAATAGATTCATTCTTGTACACTTAGGGGTATCATTCCATCCCCATACTATTTGCCTATGCAAACAGAACAATGCTTTGTTAAAATTAGGATTCAGACACCAGGAATACATACTTTAAAATTATTTGTTTATCTACTTACACAAGTGTGTGTGAGGGAGACGGCATGCTACGTCTTCTTGCTTCTATAAATGAATTTCAGACACATGCACCACTTTCTGCATCTGGCTTTTTATGAGTACCAGGGAATTGAACCAGAGCCAAAAGGATTTGCAAGCAAGTGCCTTTAACAGCTGAGTGATCCCCCAGCCCCAAGAATACATTTTAGAGCTATGGAGACACATCTCAGCTGCCCTCTGATTGCAAGTGTTTCACTCTGTCCTTGTGTAGTTGAAAGAGTCAACATTTGAGTTGGAAAAGTCAGTTCCAATTTCTGTACTGATGTGGGTGCTTTTTTTTTTTTTTACAGAAACCCCAAGACAGAATGGTCTAAGCTGGATGGAAAAAATCTATGGCCCAAGGGAGAGTGTCCTCAGAGCTGGGTAACTCCGCAGTTCTCCATGTTACTAAGCATTCAGTTCACTCCTCTGTCCCTCTCCTTGGGATCCTGGACCCATTAGGGTAGCTTTCTCCTTTACTTTCATTCCTAAAATACACATTTCTGGGGACCCTTCCTGCTATTCAGAAGCTCGGCCTTCTTTCCTTCTTTTAAGCTCTATAATAAAATTTCTAAATTTTGCCCTCTGCGATTTGTGGATTTCATTCTTCAAATCCACAAGACAAGAACCTGGAGACCGTAAACTCAGGGGAAGTTTTGTGTGACTGTGAGCAACTGGTGCCCTAATTCTGAGTTAGAAACTCACCAAAGAGCCAAGAAAATGCATCACTGCTCTCAAAGAGACCCTGCATTTCCTGATCAGAACTGTCTCTTGTTCTCCTTGGACTCAAAGCAGGGACTTCTTCTTGGTCTATTCAGTGTAGTTAACCCTGTTAGAGTAGTCAGCATTCATCAGATTCCTGATGAGTTCACTCGTCTCAAGAGATCAAAACCTTTTTAGGCGATCATAGTTAATGAGAGATCATGAAATGATAACTTACATAATTTCAGTTTCCTTTTTAAAAATATTTTATTTATTTGTAAGGGGAGGGAGGGAGGGAAGGAAGGAGAGAGAGAGAGAGAGAGAGAGAGAGAGAGAGAGAGAGAGAGAGAGAGAGAGAGAGCAAGCCAGGGCCTTTAGCCTTTGCAAGCAAACCCCATATGCATGCACCACTTTCTGCCTCTGGCTTTACATGGGCACCAGCGGGAAATTAAACCCAGGTCATTACGCTTGGCAGGCAAGCTCCTTAACTACTCAGCAATATCTCCATTCCCAAACTGGTCTTTTTTTTGTGATTGTTTTGTTTCTTTTTGGTTTTTAAATTTTTTTTGGAGGGGGAACTAGAGTCTCATCGTAGCCCAGGCTGACCTGAAACTCACTTTTTAGCTCAATGCTGGTCTTGAACTCATGGCAATCCACCTACTTCTGCCTTCTGGGGTCTGGGGCTAAAGATGTGCACTACCATATCTGGTTATATGATATAATATTAAAATGACCTCTAAGTTTCCCTCCAGTGCTAGGAGTATAGATATACACTATGATGTTCACTTTATGCAGTGCTGGGAATCAAGCATGGTAGACAAATACCTGACCAGCTGAGGCACGTCTCCAGCCCAGCAGTGTTCATTTCCTTTCCTGAGAAAACATTTCTGTGCTGTGGCTGGTGGTAAGCTATCAAGCTGGTCCTCTGAGCACCTGACCTCCTCCTACAGAGCTCCTCCTGGCAAGTGTCAGGAATAGTGACATAACCTGCCCCACTGCAGAGGGAACACGGGAAGAGAGCTGTCACCCAGAAGGGCAGGTGTGATAGTTTATATTGTCCACTGAACTGCACCTAGAATCACCTGTGAGGGATTATGTAGATTAGGTTAGCCTCTAGGCCGGTCTGTGAAGGAGTATTTCTGTTGTTATTTGAGGTGGGAAGACCTACCTTCACTGTCCATGGCACTATTCCAAGGGCTGAAGTCTTGGACCATACAAAAAACAAAAAAGCTATGGGCTGGAAGTATTTAAGGCGTTTGCCTGCAAAGCCTCATGACCTGGGTTTGATTCCCCAGTACCCACGTAAAGCCAGATGCACAAAATAGTGCATGTGTTTGGAGTTTGTTTGCAGAGAGGCTGGAGGTATACCCATTCTCTTTCTCTCTCTCTCTCCTTTTTCTTTCTCTCTCTGATTCCAAATTTAAAAAGAAATTTTTTTTTAAAAAAAAGAAAGCCAGCAGGGCGTGGTGGCACACGCCTTTAATCCCAGCACTCGGGAGGCAGAGGTAGGAGGATCGCCGTGAGTTGGAGGCCACCCTGAGACTACTTAGTAAATTTCAGGTCAGCCTGGGCTAGAGCGAGATCCTACCTCAAAAAACAAAACAAAAAAAATTTATTGACAGCCTCCATAATTTTAGACAATAAACCATGACCATGCTGGGCGTGGTGGCGCATGGCTTTAATCCCAGCACCTTTGGAGGCAGAGATAAGAGGATCACCATGAGTTCGAGGCCATCCTGAGACTACATAGTGAATTCCAGGTCAGTCTGGGCTAGAGTGAGACCCTACCTCGAAAAACCAAAAAAGAAAAAAAAAAAAAAAAGCCAGCTGTGCTACCTCAAACTCCTGCCTCCACGATAGACTGTAACCTGGGAATGTAAACTGAAATTTAAACACTTCCTTTCTTGAACTTATTTTTGTTGGTTGTTTTGTTTCAGTAATGGGAAGGCCTCTTCCATTATCATCTGGCCATGAGAAGCATTTTCTCCTCGTTTCCTGGGAAACAGCTGATAAAGGGCATTTTTGTCTGCTGCTATTTCTGTGTACCTAGGCTGAACAATTCCCAAACTCTCCCCAGCCTCTTCTGCAGCTGGAACTTTGAATACCAAAGCAGGCAGCCAGGCTGGGCTGGGCACCCCATTTTCCTTGCTTTCTCTGCCCTTGGCTGAAACCTCCTTGGGTAGGTTGCTTTTATTCCTGAGAAATGTTGCTTTGAGGAACATTTCGAGTGTCAGGAGAGGGCCTTTGGGGAAGGGTATCAGAAGGTCCCTCCTTGCAGCCTACATCTACAGGCACACCTGTGTGTAGCAGTGTTGGATTCATCAAGCGTCATAGGAGTGGATGGGCTATGAGTTGCCGATGAGCTCATCTTCCCAGTTGATAGGAATGAGGAGTCAAAGGGCTGCAGAAACAAACCAGAAAACAAACCACAGGATGTCCTGTGCTCATACCTGTATTTCCTGTTAACAAACCCAGGCAAGAAGTCCTGGAGACCTGCTTCTGTGCTCCAGTTGCTTCTGCTTCCTCTGATATACCTGTCATCCTCTGGGTATCACATGATGCCATCTTGGGGTAGAGAATGCATCATCTTGGTAGCCTTGAGAAGAACAGTACAGTGATAGCCAGGTCTCTGGCCACGGGATAGAGCTATTGACACTTCCTTGTAGTAGTTG
The DNA here is from genome assembly GCA_004024765.1 of Zapus hudsonius. Classification (NCBI taxonomy): domain Eukaryota; kingdom Metazoa; phylum Chordata; class Mammalia; order Rodentia; family Dipodidae; genus Zapus; species Zapus hudsonius. Next base: position 43,379 of record PVHP010001337.1, read on the forward strand.
GAGGAGGGGAGGGTCACAAGACCCTCAACTGTAATTCCAGGGATTGTTCCCTCCTGCCCTTCCCCAACCTGCAAGTGGTCTGGAAGGTGCTAGATTATATGAGACATAAAAGGATAACTAGAAGGGGACTCTATGATCAGCTGTCTTTGAGTCTCCCATGCTTCTGTAAGTCACCCCAATATATAAATCTGCTCACCGACATTGGATTCTGGTGCGGTCATGCTTTGGTCTGTTGTCCTATGTGGGACAAAAAGACATGTGTTTGCATCTCCTAGGGAAGAAGCTTCACATGACAGACACATGGGAAGGCAAAGAGTCCCTTCTATACCTGGAAGAACAATATGCAGGCCAGGAACATGGCCTTGAACATGAAGGAAGCTGGAAGCAACACATTTCCAAGTTGGAGTTTGCAACCGAGAGACTTCCATAAATGTGAATCCCCCATTCCTGGTCTCTGAGAGACAGTTCTCTGGGAATCCCCGGGTTATGGAAATGGGGACAGGGAAGGAGGTTGTCAAGGCTTAGATGCTAAGTCCTGCCATCTCCATCCCACCCCACTCCTCTCCAGGCTTTGTTGACCACATTTCCCTTTCCTGGACCCCAATGAAGCAGTGAGGCATGCTAAGAAAAGAAGAACTGTATACGGGGATCCTGGGCATTAGTGTTCTCTCATCCTTGAACACAAGGATGCCACAGAACCTTGCTATGGTGAGTGTCCAGGACCCACAGCATTGCTCTGACTTAAAGCTTATTGGATACACAAACCTCAGGCCCCACCCCATGCCTACTGCCTCTGAAAATGCATTTTAACCAATCCTAGGTGGTTGCTGCTCATGGTCACAATGGAGATGTGCTACTGTCCCTGTGTCCTCATTATGAGGACGCCTGTGCTGACTTAGGACAGCTTGTGCTTTTGAAAATCTCCTGGGCATTATGATCTTGTTTCTCTTTACTAAGAAAAGCAAGTTTAATTTGGCTGATGGGCTGGCCTCCCTGCTTCCTGTTTATGGCACACCCCAGCTCAGGGACCAAATAAAAGCCTGTTTGGATTATAGGGTCCTGTGGATGAACCAGGTGTGTCTTCACACTGGAGAGTCCTCTGCAGGTGGTAGAAATGAAGGAGGTGGGGTATGTGGACATGTGGGAACTAGATAGAAGATGTTCTGCCTGGTTCAAGGGGAGGTGGCTACCACCCAAGCCTTGGTTGTCCTATTTGCAAAAATCAGCAGTAACCCTAAAACCTCCCAGCAATGTTCTAGGACTTCCCTGAGACAGGTGGGAAAGGACAGAGCCTTCTGATAATTTGTATTTACAATATAACACCTGGTGATGCAGTTACTTTTGCATTGCTGGAACAAAACACCCAGCCAAAAGCAGCTGATGAGAGGATGGGAGAAAGGGTTTTTTTTTCTTTTTCTTTTTTTTTAGGGGAAACTTCATGATGGCAGGGGAAAACAAGGCACGAACAGAGGCTGGATATCACCTCTGCCACAGCTGATGAAAAACAGCATCAGGAGAGTGAGCTAAGCTCTGCCAAGAAGGAGCTGGCTCGAACACCCCGAAGTTCACCCCCAGAGACACACCTCCTCCAGCAAGGCTCCACCTCCCAAATTGCCATCTGCTGGGGACCAAGCATTCAAAACACATGAGTTTGTGGGGGACACCTAATTCCAACCACCACACTTGGTAAAGGCAAATTCATCCAGCCACACATATACAAGATCATATTTCCATATGTGTCTGTTAAACACTACCTTGTCGTAGGGAAATTGTAAAACAGCCAGGTAGGGCTGTTTCATACAGATCATGAAGTTATTCAAAGCAGGGCCTTTCACTAGGAAACCTGGATGCTTTCCTGGCTTGCTCCTTCACTGATGTGTCTGTAAGGGGGATGGAGGCCTTGGGGATATTTAATGGAGGCGGGCACCAATGCAGATGAGCAGGGACATAACCTAGATAGCCACCCCTTTCCAGAAGAGCTCTCTGGTCCACCAGCTCCATAGTCTGGGGAGAAGCTGCTTTGGGGCCCTGGAAACTCACCCTTCATTGAGAGAATTATAGCTCAAACCCTTTGATGCCTGTGTAAGGAGGATGGTGGAGTGTTCCAGAAAGCACTCAAGAAAAATTGGATTTGAAGCTCACTATCAAGCTCACTGTGTGGCTTCAAGCTGTTTTTCCACCCTTCCGAGCCTCAGTGTACCCCTCTCTACAATGGAAGCACCTACAGCTCCTTACCTACCTCACCCATTCCTGATATGGTTTTAGTAATAGAAACCGAGACTGGGCACTCTCTCCATTTCAGATTGCCACAGACTGGGTGTGGTGGCTTGAATCAGGTGTCCCCCATACACTCATGTGTCCTGGATGCTTGATCCCCAGCTGATGGCAGTTTGGGAGGTGGAGCCTTGCTGGAGGAGGTGTGCTGCTGGGAGTGGATGTGATGGTTGATTAGTCCTAGCTTAGTTGTCTCACTCTTATGCTGCTATTGTCCATCTGATGTTGACAAGGAGGTGATGTCCAGCCTCTGCTCCTGCCATGCTTTCCCCTGCCATCATTGTTGAGACTGTAACAAACCCTTTCTACCATTAGGTGTTATTTGTCTGGTGTTTTGTAACAGCAATAAGAAGGTAATTGCAACACTGGGGGCTTTTAAACAGCATTTTGTTCTCTTTCAATTCAGGAGGCCTGAAGTCCAAGCTGTCCTGGCAATGAAGGCTCCAGAAGTGAATCCTGTCTTCCAGAATGTTGCAGGCATTTCTTGGCTTACAGCTGCATTGTGACCTGCTCCTCACCTGCTGTCTTCTCCTCTGGGTGTCCCTCTCACAAGAACACTTGTCCCTAGAGTTGGAGACCACCTAGAAAATATAGGATGGCCTCATCTCCGGATGAGACTCCATTTTCTGTTGCTACAACTGAATGCCACACCAAATTTTTAAAAAATAAAGAATAGAGGTATTTTATTTCACTCACTGTTCTGGTGGCTATCGGGGACAAGATGCCAGCATCTGGTGAGGCCCTGGTGTAGCTTCATTGTAGAGAGACAGAATAAGCATGCCAGCCAGAGCCTCTGTTCTTCCCATAAAGCAGATGATGCCATTGTAGTAGGGTCTCACTCTAGCCCAGGCTGACCTGGAATTCACTATGTAGTCTCAGGCTGGCCTCAAACTCATGACGATCCTCCTACCTCTGCCTCCCAAGTGCTGGGATTAAAGACCTGTGCCACCACACCTATAATGTTTTTTGTTGTTTGCGCTTTTGAAGTGGGGTCTCACTTTAGCCCAGGCTAATCTGGAACACACTCTTTAGTCCAAGCTGGTCTTGAACTCAGGGCAATCCTCCTGCCTCAGCCTTCAAAGTGATGGGCTTAAAGGTGTGTGCCACCATTCCCAACCAAGGCATCATTTAATCTTAACCACCTCCCAAAGGCTCCACCTCCAAACACCAGGAACATATATTGGCCATGAAGGTTCCAATACAAACTCTTAGAGGATCCATTTAAACCTTTTCAATATCTTTCATTGTATCTGTGAATTCCTCCTATTCCAAACAAGGTCATATTCACAGGGTCCAAAGATGAGCACATGCACTTATTGTCTGGAGATGTCACTGGTTTGGTATTTCAGGCATCTTGTAAGTCACTGTAGCACATTTTGTATTAAATTCTATTGCTAGGAGGTTTCATGGTGCGTGTCAGTCTGATGGGGTGTGGGAGACCTGGAGAATAAAAGCTTACAGTCATTGTGAGGTTCCCTAGGACGGGCGCTGAGGACTTTACTTTGCTGACTCATTTCATCTTTAAAAATATTTTTCGTTATTTATTTTCATGTGTATGGGTGTGCCAGGGCTCTCTGCTGCTGCAAATGAACTCCAGACACATGCACCACTTTTTGCATTGATTTTACATGGGAACCAGAGAATTGAACCCAGGCAGACAAGCTTTGCAAGCAAGCACCTTTAACCACTGAACCCATCTCCCCAGGTCTCATTTTATCACTACAGGAACTCTCTAGGCCAAGCATTCCTGTTCCCCCTCCCTCAGATGGGATGAAGTAACTTGGCCCAGGTTACCTGAGAGTAAGTGGTAGAGCTGGGATTTGAACCCAGGCAGGCTCTGACTTCTCAAGTGTAACTTAAGTCACTGCTTTCTCCTGCTGTTGAGACTGCTGCATTCATAATCTCATGGGGAATCCCAGTAAACCCACTGAGGAGGCCCCTTCGTGGGATGGGGGAGGGGAGGAGTGGATATAAGAAGATAACACAAGGGGAGTGGGACCAACACGTGATTTGTTCATAAAGTTTCTAATTAGGGCTGAAGAGATGGCCCAGCGGATAAGGCACTTGCCTCCAGTGCCTAAGGCCCCAGGGTTCAATTCCCCAGGACCCACATAAGCCAGACCCACAAGGTGGTGGCCCTGGTGTTCTCTCTCCCTCTCTCCCTCCCTCCATTTCTCTCTCTCTCTCTCTTTCTCTTTCTCTCTCTCTGTATCTCTCTGCTTGAAAAATAAATAAAAAAAATTAAAAAATGTTTCTAATTAATAAAATATTTTAAAAAATATATAGGTACCATATTTTTTTTTTAAAAAAGATAAGAACAGGCCCTAGGAAGTAGGGTAGAGGACACACTGTGACCACATTTGGCCGAGGGCCTTGTAGTTGGTATCTTTGCAATAACAACTCAAATAGCAATACTGCTGCTGCGAATTACATCAATGTCACATATGTCATAGCAAGTGTTTCCTTTCGCCACACACTGTGCAGAGTCCTTTGAATGAACTATCCCATTTTATCTCCAAAGTGCCCTGAGAGATAACCCACTGAGGATGAGTTACCTTAACATATTTGGGAGCAGGAGTGTTCCGATTTTGGATTTTTGGCATTTGGAATGTTTGCATAGACATAATGAGTTATCTTGGGGCTGGAACCAACATTTATTTACTTATATGTTTTTTAAATGTTGGTATTGCAGATGGAACTCAGGTCCTCACGCTTGCAAAGCAAGTGCTTTACCAGCTGAGCTATCTCTCCAGCCCAGAGTCAATGCTTTAACATAAAATTGATTTAGGTTTCAAATACATCTATGACCCAAATCCCTTGGAGCTATTTGTTCCTGGTTTTGCAGGCCTGCTGCTGCTGGTGGCCTGGACCCACGTCTACTATGCAGCACAGGTACACTCAATGTCTGGACTCTCCCCTGCCTTGGAGAAACCCAACAGGACCCACTGCCCTGGCTGCCTCTGGCTCCTGCTTTGGAGGGGACCTCCTGTAGCCTCTGGCTTCCCCTCCAATGGGACCCGCTGTCCTGGCTCCTGTCTCAATGCTTCACAACTGGTGTCCAGAAGCCCAGCAAGGATTTCGTGACAATATCTCATGTCCTCTTGGTCAGCAAGTCTGGCCACTGGGATGGTTTGTGCCCTCCCTCCCAGCTGGCAAACTTGCTGCCACCAAGAGTCAGCTGTTCTATTCCTGTGTGTGAAGTTGCTAACATTGTAGGCTTCTGAAACCATGGCCAGGAGAGAAAGCTGCTGTCCTGAGATGCTCTGAGCTGGCTGGCCTTCCTCTGCACACACAGAACTATAGAATCTGGCTTAGCAAAGGCTTCCCAGCAGGGTGGCCAGCTCTCTGGTCTGGAGGCCGTTCTCTCCCCACGCCTCCTCTTCTTCATTCCCTGAAGGGTTCTCATGACTACCTTTATTGTTTCCTCCCCTTGGCTGCAAGATCCACTGCTCACATCCTGGGCAGCAGATGCCTGGCTGCCCCTCAGGGGACACCTGCTTCTGGGCTAGGCTGCAATACAAGCCCAGCCCACATTTCAAGACTCACCTGCAGTGCCACCTGCTCTAGGACTGGATCCTGGGCCCCCAAAGCTGGGCATCCTCACTCTGCTCTTCTCACACAGTGCCAGCCATGAGACAGATGACTCACCTGCCCCTCCAGTTTATTATGTGTCCCTTGAAGGCAAGATCAGAGATAGCCTTGGCTTTTTATTCACATAGCCTGGGTTCTGTCCACGAAAAGTCCTGGGTGACATTTGTCGAGCAAGAATATCACTAGTGAGAGTCTGGGGAGATGACTAAGCCGTTAAAGATAGTTGCTTGCAAAGCCTGTCATCCCAGGATTTGATTCCCCAGCCACCCACACAGAGCCAGATGGGTGCTCATTTGTAGCAGCGAGATCTAGTACCCTTCCCCACCACACACACACACACACACACACACACACACACACACACACACACGTACAAATAATTATTTTTAGAAAGAATAATAGTAATGACAGCTAGTGCTGGCTGACACTGTGTCACACATTACACAATAAACTTTAAGTGTGTTCTTTCACTGATGACACCTCCACACAGCCTCAAGAGTGACGACCAGACACTGCACCCGTTTTAAGAATGAGGGCCCAGAGCCCAGTGATGCCACATAGTTTGCTCAAAGAAACAGCAAAAAACAGAACTGAAGCTTGGACCAAGGTAGCATTCAAACCCACTTTCTCCAGAAGCTATGGGGGCTACCCTTGGTGACACCCCAACTCCTATGGAAAGACTAGAGAGGCTGCCACCACCTCAAGTCCTTATGGACCCCAGGCTGGGCTGCCCCAGGGTGCAGCAGCCTTCACCATGCAGACTTGCCATCTTGCCAGGCAGCTCCCATGCCCTCGGGCTACTCCCACTGTCATTAGTCTGCCCCCTGCTCCCATCCCACAGGATGACGCTCCAGCCACAGTATTCCGGGCCCAGCTGCTGGGCTTGTGTGCAAATTTGTGCTGATTTGATTAGCTTGTTTAGTCATTACCGTGATGGGAGGCAGCCGGCACAGCAGCGGCCACCAAATGACATTCTGTTGCCTGTGACGCAGTAATCATTTTTGGAAAGGATATTATGTTAATATCTCACGAGCATGTGGGACAGCAGTGCAGCCAGGCCAGGGCCACATGGTGCCTGCAGACCTGCTTTGTGACCCTGGGTAATTGAAATCCTCGCCTTCTGCAAACGGGGTCTCCCAGCCAAGGGGCACCAGAGGCTCTGTGGCAACTGATTTGCAGGGCTCGTGGGACCCTTATCTGAGGACTGATGGCAATGCGGGTAGGGATTCATGCCAGAGAATTATGATTCTTCTTAGAAACAAAAACTCTTTGGCATTTGCTTAAGAAGAAAACATGCACAGCAACGATAGTAACACAAGCTTCAGTGATTAAGGGATTCCAGGATTCGGGGTCTCAAGGCAAGGGCTTATATAAGATGCTTTGTGCAAACTCCCAGTCAACCAATAGTCCTATTTCAAATATGTGGAAACTGAGGCCCACAGAGGGCAACCAGCTTGCCTGAGGGCATCAGCAAAGTAGGTACCAGGACTCAGGTGTGTCCATTAAGTATGACTCCGAAAGGAATTATTATTATTATTATTATTATTATTATTATTATTATTATTATTTTACCATCAGTAAGCACTTAGTGCTGTGCTATGCAAATTCAATCTCATTGACTCACCTGAGGTGTCCTTACAACAGATTGCTGGGCCCCTCCCCAGGAAGCCCAGTCAATGGACCAGCCATAGGACCCAAGTTTTAGCATTTCCAACAGGTTCCCAGACCCAGCTGCTGCTTCTGGCCAGGACATACTCACTGCCTGTCTCCTGTGGGCTGAGGACAGGCAGTGAGCACTGTACCCTTCTTTACTGATAAGACTCACATGGGTCGATTCTTTTTCCTATGGTCTCCCAGCTAGGACATGGGCTGGTGAAGGAAGAGGACTGTGTCCCCAGCAGAAAGGTCACAAAGTCAGGACTCAGCCTGGGTCTCCTCATCTGCCATCCAAAGAAGAGGCCTTGAGGTACATTTTTTTTAAAGATATTTTTATTTTCAGAGAGAGAGAGAGAGAGAGAGAGAGAGAGAGAGAGAGAGAGAGAGAGAGAGAGAATGGGCATGTCAGGGCCTCCAGCCACTGCAAATGAATTCCAGATGCATGTACCACTTTGTGTATCTGGCTTTACATGGGCACTGGGGAACTGAACTTGGGCTGTTAGGTTTTGCAGGTGAGCACCTTAACCGCTCAGCCATCTCTCCAGCCCAGAAGTACTTTTTTTTTCCTCACCAGCATCCAGAAGGGCTCTGGGGTGTTTGTTCCTTCCTCAGCATCTCAGGACACCAGACAGTTGCTCTACCCTCTTGTGCATCTGAACTTGGCTCCATAGGAGTGGATGTGCATGGCAGGCCAGCCTGTCCTTTCTGAGAGCTGGCTGGGTCTCACTTCCCACTTGTCTTGTGCTTGGTATGCACACGCCTCAGATGAGCTCCTGAACATGGAGCAGTGTCTGGAACTGGGCTCAGCACCTCTGTACAGGGTGACATATGCTCTGTAGAGAATCAGGTGACAGCTGATTGGAGGTTCTTCTTTCTTACCTAGCAGTCAAGGTCATTCCAGGCTGGCCAGACAGATCACCATTGTTCTACCTTCCTCCTTCATCTTTCTGTCCTATGTCCCCCTCCCTAAGTCCACCAGTGCTGAGAATGTTGAGCACTCGCTCAAAAGAGGCCCAGACCCTCCTGTCAAGGAAGATGTAATATAATGCCCTCTGTGTCCGTCATTCCCACTGTGAGGGTGCACAAAAGGCCCTGCTGAAATCTACCAGCTGAGGCATGGGCAGAGCAAGGGTATAAAGTCCAGGTAGGTGAAATCTAGTCTACTGCCTGCCCATGCCTTCAACTGTCACCTTCCCCCTCTCCCCAGAGCATGTGTCAGACTCATGGAAGCAGTGTGGGGTTCCTGTGACCCCCAACTCTCTCTCAGTTGAAAAATTTTCCTATTCTCTCTTCTACCTTCTTCCTCTCTTCCTCCCTTCCTCCCTCCCTTCCTTCCTTTCTTCTTCTTCTTTCTTTTTCTTTTTTTCTTTCTTTCTTTTTTCTTTTTCTTTCTTTCTCTCTCTTTCTCTTTCTTTCCTTCCTTCCCTTCTTCTTCTTCTTCTTCTTCTTCTTCTTCTTCTTCTTCTTCTTCTTCTTCTTCTTCTTCTTCTTCTTCTTCTTCTTCTTCTTCTTCTTCTTCTTCTTCTTCTTCTTCTTCTTCTTCTTCCCCTTTCTTTTGTTGTTATGGTCAAAGCCTATACCTTAGCAGCCCTGGTTCTCCCATTTCATTCTCTCTCTCTCTCTTCTTTTTCCTCCCCCCTCCTTCCCTCCCTTCCTACCCTTGACATTTCTCCTCCCTTTCCCTCCCTCTCACCCCATACATATTTGTTTGTTGATAGGCTTAATAAGGAGACAAGTCAAAGCACTTTAAGGAACCATCTTCCTCTGCGAGGTCCAAAGTTTTTACCTAATTTCATTAGTTCAGGTTAAACACACGATTCCTTCATTGAAGCAGCCCCGTTGCAGGTGTCTGACAGCTCTTCAAATTTTTTTAACAGGTGTTCTGTTTGCTCTTCAAATTTTTTTAACACCCATAGGCATCTGGGCCTCTGCTTACCAGGTCAGGGTCCTGTGCTGCAGTGTTAGTGATGAGATCACACTGATGAAGAAGTGGTAGAACCTTCGAGGTCGAACTTCCCTTAGTAGGAGGAAGTGATGTCACTGGGGCTGGTATGCTGGGACCTCAGCTCTCTCCTCCACTCTCCCTTCGCCTGCATGTGCTGCCTTAACAGGCTCAGAGCAACAGGGCCTGAAGCCATTGACTAAAACCCTTTGAAACCCTGAGCCCAAAGAAATCTTTCCTCCTTTGAAGTTGATGATCTTGGGTGTTTTGTTACAGCAATCAAAAGCTGATCAGCACAGTCACTAACCTCCTGATCCTGTTATGAGTGAGTTCTGGTGTCTTAAGGGATGCCTTCGACGTCTTATGGACCCTTCTGCATGACTCTATTAGCAGAAAAGGCCATCATTTGTGTGCCTGGTTGGGGTTCAAACGCTGCTCCTGAAGCTTTATTAACCAAGCCTTCAGCACGCATCCCAAGCTTATTGAACGGGTCCTTGACTTTTCTAGATAACCAGCTTTCTGCCCCTTTGTTTTCTGAGTGAGGGTGAGTCCACATGAGATGATCTATTTTCCAAACTTCTCTACCTGGGTATCCTACTAAACATGAAAATCTCTGCCAAAGGCTCCACTTTGTCATGTCCAAGTGACAATGGTGCCCAGGCATTCACCAGCCAAGAACATGTTGTGCAGTTTTCCTACAACTTGCATTGTGAAATGAGGAATATTTTTGTTTTGCAAAAACATAACTCTTAGTATTATGCCAACTCTATTGTCTCCAATTATCCACATTCTTCTCTCTTTGTTTTCTGCATCTGTTGTACCCCCTGGAGGAGTGAATCCCCTCATCATGGATGTGACAGGTGATGAGATACTAATGACAGATACTCACTGGACAGCGGGGGAGGAGATGAGAGCCACAGGTGGGCACTGTACCCGACGGCCAGCCAGAGCAGTTCCAGGTAGCGTTTCTGTGGACACCCCTCAGAGATGTAAGACCAGGCTCCCTAATATAGTCTCTCATAGTTTTTATGTTATCTTGGTTTTCGAGGTATGGACTTGTTCTAGTCCAGGCTGACCTGGAATTCACCATGTATTCTCAGGGTGGCCTCGGACACATGGTGATCCTCCTGCTTCTGCCTTCCAAGTACTAGAATTAAAGGTGTGTGTCACCACACTTGGCAGTTTTTTGTTTATCTAATTTTAGAGCAGTCTTAGGTTTATAGAAAACTTATACAGAAATGCAGAGAACTTCAGTATTGATACTGCTTAATTTAGGATGAGGCTGTCTCAATAAACATTTCTTTAAAAAAATTATTTGCAAGCAGAGAGAGAGAGAGAATTTGGCTTGACATGGGTACTGAGAAATCAAACTCTGTCTGAGAGGCTTTGCAAGTAAGTACCTTGAACTACTGAGCCATCTCCCCAGCCCAAGAAACACATTTCTATTAGTTATTTTTCTGCCTGTGGTGACAAAATTCCTGAAAAATATAATTTAAGGAGATATAGCAGCTACTTTCTAGGTGCTAAGACAAAACATCTGACCAGGAGAAACTTAAATAGGAAATGGCTTATTTCCCGCATAGAGTTCAAGGGGACCTTCCATTGTGGAGGGAAAGCATCATAGTAGTAGACAGCTGGACATCACATCTCCACCAAGCAGGGAGGAAATAGAGAGAGTGAGCTCACTTGCTCTGGCAAGCAGAGGTGGAGTTTAAATGACCAATGCTCACTCCCAGTGACACCCCTCCTCCAGCAAGGCTCCCCTTCCCAAACATGCAAGTTTGAAGCTTAATCACAACCGCACAAGGCTCTAGGAGGTGTTTTATATTCAAGCCACCACAGGTTGAATTTGACTCACAGTTTGAAAGTACAGAGTGTTCTGGTGGAGAAGATGTGGCAGTCAGAGTGGTAGCTCTTACCTTGTATCCAGTCAGAAGAGGGAGAGAGAGAGAGAAAGGTAGGGAGAGAGAGAGAGAGAGAGAGACAGAGACAGAGACAGAGACAGAGACAGAGACAGAGACAGAGGGATGGTTTTCTTCTTTTGATTCAACCCAGGGCCTCAGCCCATGGTGGGTTGTCCCACCTCAATTAACCCAATCTATTAACTCCCTCTCAGCCTTCCCCAGAGGTTTGTCTCCTAGGTGATTATAAATCCTGTCAAGTTGGCAATGAGTATTACTCATCCCACGTTGTAGGATGAGACTGCATTGAGTTCTCTTAACCCATTGAGCAGCCCAGCTGAGCCATACCACCCCATGGAGCCCCTGTTGCTTCCCCTCATGGTCATGGGCCTGCCAGGGAGCTGTAGTCAACTGTTGCTCCCCAGCATTTTGGGAGAATCAGACCATGTACCACCAGGCTGGGACAAGACCCAAAGCCAAAATTCAAGGTACAGTTTCTATGGATATATTATTGTTGACTGACCATCATGGCTCACATTACCATCCACTCTTGGGGTGTTGATCATGAGTTTTGACAAATGTATTTTTGCCCATACCACTATTATGGTTCCACACAGAAAAGGTTCAGGGCCTACAAATGCCCTGTCTGTGTTTGTAGCAGTTACCTTCTTGTTGCTGGGACAAAACACTCGGCCAGAAGCAGCTCACAGAAAGAAAGGATTTATTTCCACTTGCAGTTCCAAGGGGAAGCTTCATCATGGCAGGGATGGCACAGTGTGAACAGACAGTAGGGTGTCACTTCTTATCACACCAGTGGGGAGGAAGCAGCAAGAATGAGCCGTTTAGCACTGGCAAGTGGGGGGCTGGGCTATAAAATCCCAAGGTCCACTCCTGGTGACACCCCTCCTCCAGCAAGGCTCCCCCTCCCAGAGGCTCCACCAACTGGAGATCAAGTATGAAGCTTAATCACAAACACACGAGGCCATTGGGGGACACTTCACACTCAAACCATGGGTTCCCACTGATCTCCTACCCTGCACTCAGTCCTCCGCACCTTATTTCATGAAATTCAGAGCTGAGGGCATGACATATTAAGATATGCCTCTCTCCCTACATGGTGAGATGCTGTGGCTACTTTCAGCATCATATCTGCTGCACACACTGGTGGTGTGTCAACACTGTTGAGTGAAGGCACGAAGGAATGTTCCAGTAATGGTGGATGGGAGGAGAGCTTCTAGAACCTGATGGAAGAAGGTGGTGCCAGGTGCCAAGAGAAAGCTACATGTAAGTTCACTGTGGCCAGTTTCAGGACATGACTTGTTAAAGCCAAACTGTGCCTGAGCAGACCTGCTGAGAAGCCATGTTGGAGCTACCCTGGCAGTTGGTATATCTGTTCCTTTCCACATGAAGATGACAAGGACAAGGGCAGAGAACTGATGATACCAGCTGGCCCTTGATGACTTGTCAGGGCTCATTCCATCACTGAATCATGATATTTAAAGTCACCTCCAGTTTTTTTTTTGACCCAGTAAATTATTCAGCAATTAAATAAAGACAGGCTTATTAAGGAAATATTCTTCCGTGTATATCTGCCCCAGTTACTCCTAAATTTAATCTGTTCATGAGCCAATTTCCAGATCAAACATGTACATATATATATATATATATATATATATATATATACACACACATATATATATATTTCCCCCCTAATTTAAATTTCCAAAGCTTTGACCTTAAAGCCATTCATTGGTTAGGGCTCATCCTGACATTCCTCCCATATCCCATCTCCTCCAAGACAGAGAACCTCCTCAGGCTCGCTTTGAAAGGGCAGCAGGTCCTGTGAGGCCTTCTGGGGAGGGTAGGAGGCTGGCAGGCTACATTTGCCCAACAGGGTAGATCTATGAAAGTGCCCTTTCTTCCCCGCTACAGACCAGTGCTAGGGTGGGGCTGAACTTCCTCAGCCAGCAGGTTGACTGTGCTTTCTAGATTTTCATCTGCTTGGCGCCCAGAGTACCTGCTTGATGACTATGTGACCTGGATTCACTGAGGACATTTCAGCCTTGGCTGGGGTCCCTGGGGGGTGGAGTTTAGTTCTAGGTGAGGTTGGAGGATCTAAAAGAGAGGCCATGCAGCCAAAGGCTAGGCCAGGCTGCATGGGATCTTTGGATGCTAAATCATACCCTGTTTCCTAGTTTTAGGTCTCTTTCCTTGTCCCTGAGACTAATTCTTGCAGGGTGAGGAGGTGTGCCTTCCTAGGGCTTCCAGCATGGCCTGAGTGGATGGCTGTAAGCTGCATAGTTTGTACTCAGCAGGGCCCCTCCTGCCCTCCTCAAGGGTTCTGTGGGTTTTTTTTCTTTTTGCAAGTAAAGGAATGCTGACTATAATCCAGGCCTATCAAGGTGATGGTAACCCAGCCAGGCCATTTGAAGCAATCTCTCCACTTATTCTGGGCAAAATACCTGACTTTTAAAACTCCCGTTTCTTTCTTTTTACTATTTTTATTTATTTGCAAGCAGAGTGAAATAGAGAGAAGATAGAAAGAATAGGTGTGCCAGAGCTTCCAGTCACTGCAAATGAACTCCAGAGACATATGACACTTTGTGCATCTGGCTTTGTGTGGATACTGGGCTATTGAACCTGGGTTGTTTGGCTTTGCAGGCAAGTGCCTTAACCACTGAACCATCTCTCCAGCCCTGTAGAGCTCCTGTTTCTTATATGTAAAATGGGATCATAATAGCACCTGTCTAAAGTGACTGTTTATGAGGATGAAGGAAATTACGAACAGAAGGCGCTCTTGGCTGTGCAGGGTTCAGCCAGCTCCCTGTGCATTGGCTGCTATGAGTGTCCCTATTACTGGGGAATTATGGTTCCCCTTCATGGGATCTTAGTCTCATTAACAAAACAATTTAGAATCAGACACAGAAGAAGGCTTGAGGACAATATTATTAGTGTTTGAGAGAAACACTAATTACAGGCAAGCTGTAAATTTCAGCATCTGCTGGGAGGAGGAAGGTGAATAATAGGAAGAGAGAAAGTCACGCCTTTTGAGTTAGGATCCAGAAATCTGGCAGGTTCTGAAATGGAGGTTTCTAAGCAGCCGCATGGGCACGAGGTGGGGCCTCTGAAGAGGAGCAGTGAGAGAAACCAGAGTGTCTGAGCAAGCATGCTTGGGATTTTGGTCAGGATCTAAAGTAGAGATAGAAAGGGAGAAAAGCAGAAGTTGTTTTCAAATTTTTATTTTTCTTATATGTGTGTGCACACACATGTGTGCTTGCATGCATGGTATGCATGCATGTGGAGGTCATGGTCATCTTTGAGATGTCTGTTTCACCTTCTTTGAGAAGGATCTCTTACCACTACAAATGAACCATGCCAGTCTTGCAAAGGAAGGTCAGGCTATGGATTCTCCTGGCTCAGCCTCCCATGGTCATAGGTGCTTCGGGATCACAGGTACCTGCTTCAGCCATTTTTCATCTGGCTTTACTTGGGTGGCTGGAAAATTGAACACCCAGCCAAAAGGCTTTGCAAGCAAGTACCTTTACCCTCTGAACACTCTCCCTATCCTGGTAGTTTTTTTTTTTTTTGAGGTAGAACTCATAAAAGCAGGCAGGCTTAACAGTGAGGCTCTGTAAGCAACTGCATTGAGGTAGGGGTTTCTGTTGGGGTTAAGGGAGTCTATAGGTGAGAGGTGATCTTTTTGGCCAGGTAATTGACAGGCTCAGGTGGATTTGGATTAACTCTTAAAGGAAGAGACCAGAATCTTGTGTTTTGAGTAGTTTATAAAGTCAGGTCTCTACCCAGGGCCAGAGGTAAGCCTTAAAATTTAAATAGACATATACATACATATTTTTCTTGACTAAGAAGTAGCAAGTTTCCCTTAACAAAGCTTAGATACCTTCACCCTCCTCTTTTTATTTATTTGTGAGATAGTGAAAGAGGGGGATACAGAGAGGGAATGGTTGTGCCAGGGTCTTCTGCCACTGCAAATTCCAGACACATGTGCCACATTGTGCATCTGGCTTTATGTGGGTACTGGGGAATCAAACTGGGCCATCAGGCTTTGCAAGCAAGTCCTTTTAACTGCTGAGCCATCTCTTCAGCTCTTATCCTTCTCTTTTTAACCAAGGAAAGGGGAGGTGAGGTCCAAAGCTGATCATGAGAGATGGGTCCATCCTCAATGGCCTTGAAGCCTGCTAATTCCTGTCTGTCTACCTCAGTCCCGTTTGGTTCTAATTGCATGGGCACAGTTTCCTTGGTCCAAGTGCGATGGAAATTTTGGTATGGTCTTGAGAGTGATAGCTTTTTTGGCTCTTGGGTGGGCAGCAATTCATGAGTTAGAGAGTGGGAAAACTCAGCAGACATGACACTTCCACTGAGTCAGTGGCCTCTGGGCTCTTGTCTTAAGAATTCAATTAATAAAATTCACAGACTAGAGGATAATGTTCAGAAAGATTTTATTACAGCTCAGAGCTTTAGGAGGGCAAGCTTTAAGAGAAGGGGACTTAAGGAAGGAAGACAGAGCTCTTCTTAGCCAAGGAGCAAGAAGGGATTTGAGAAGCCCTCCTCAAGACACAGGTTGGGCTTTTTTATGTGAATCCCCTGGATGGATGGATGGTCTAGTCAGTTCAGTCTTGACATTAGGTGTCTGGAGTCAAGATTTCCAGAAAAAGATAACCTTTCCAGAAACCTTAATTCTCTAGGAAATGCCTTCTCAGAAGGGGGTGGAAGATCTCCCTAAGAGGGAAGAGATAGTGAAGGTCTTCTGATATTTCTGACCTGTAGTCAAGGGCAATGACCTAGATGGTCCCCTACAAGCCCAAGGACAATTCCCATATTTAGCCAATAGAAAGCTATACACTTTGGGGTCCTGTCACCCCAAGCTGTCTATCACAATCACTAAAGCAACTGGAGCACACCTTGGAGTGGAAGAGACACTCCAGTGACCTAATTAGTAACCTGCTGGAAGGCGAGGTATTGTTGTCTCCCAGTGCTGGGTGCAGAGGAAGTGCCTGCAGGCTGGCCTGGGCCTCTGTGCTGGGCTGTCCCTCCCTGAGTGCCCAGTATGCCAGCACCAAGGGTCACCTGAACCTGCTTGGGACAGAGATATGGAAAGAGCAGTAGTTTCCACACACGTCCTTACAGGAAATCCTTTTTGGGGACCCAGGAGACGCACCCAAGGATGCCTTGGAGCACTCCTGTTTCAGATGGTTAGAGAGAGGTACCACCAACAGGAGAATGGACACATCCACTGGTCCATTCATCCAGTGGGACATGCTATGCACTGGCCATCATGAAGGAGTTAAAGTCACGTGCATCCCCACAGGGTAAAGATGAGTCACAAAAGAGTGAATTCAGACCCATAAGATGTAATTTTTTTAAACCTTGAAAACAATACAATCAAGTCATCATATTGAGGGATGCAGTTACATCTGGTGAACACATAAAGCAAAGAAAGGGAAGAAAGTGAGATGGAGTGTTATATTTGGGGGGAGTTCAAAGGCAAACCCCAAACCCAAGCTAGTGTCTGCTTCTAACCAAGGAATTGGATAAATCAGACTGAGAAGGATGATTATTAAATTATTATATTTCAGAGGGGTGGGGGATAGTCCATGGACCAAAGCAGGGGGAATGGCAGGAGAGGTTAGTCCAAGAACCTAAGGGTGAGGAGTGGAGACATCCACATGGTCTAAGGCCCACGGAATCCCCTCCCACCTAACCATCCTGGCAGAAGCTAAGCTGGCAGAGTGGGAAGGACAAAACCTTAGCAGTGGCACAAATCTCAGACACTGAGAGAGAAACAGTCCAGGATCCAGAAAAGAGGAAAAAGTGCCAAAGCCCTCATGAGCAGCCAGGCTTTTGATTGTGGGTCTGGGAATGAATCCAGAAGTCAGCACACCTGGGTACAGCTCCCGGTAGGGGCTGGGCCTGAACTCTTGTGCACGCCTGAGCAACTCCAGCTCTGTGGCAGCTGCTGCAGATAGCAGGGCAAATGTGTGAGGTAAATTCCCTCTCAGAAGGAAAAATGAAATTGAATTTTGGGGTGTGATAGGATCTTGGTGGGTGGGGAGAAGGGGAGAATAGGCAATATTCTATTCTACCTAAGAGAGATTGCGAACATGTTGATGCCAGGGCCTTTTACCACTGCAAACTCCAGACACACATGCCCACCCTGTTGTGCATCTGACTTTACATGGGTACTGGGGGATGGAACCTGGGACAGCAGGCTTTGCAAGCAAATACCTTTAACTGCTGAGCCATCGCCTCAGCCCCAAGTTTTCTTTCTTATTATTATTGGATTCATAGCTGTTGCAATTACCTTCTTGTGGCTGGGACAAAGCACATAACCAAAACCAGCTTATGGGAGGAAAGAATTTATTTGGGCCCACTGTGGTCTAGAGGGGAAGCTCCATGATGGCAGGGAAAAGGATGGCATGAGCAGAGGTTGGATATCACCTCTGCCACAGCAGGTGGCAAAGAGCAGCAGGAGCATGAACTGGCAAGGGGAAGCCAGCTATAACACCTGTAAGGCTGCAGCCAACAAACCTCCTCCAGCTGGGAATCAAGCATTCAGAGTACATGGGTTTATGGGGGACACCACTATGATAGCTGTTGGATTTAGTGTGATACTTTCTTTATGTTGTAATATAAATCACACATGTTCCTTGGTATGAAATATTTCATAATAAAAGTTTTAAGAAAACTTTGCCACTGGAGGAAAGCATTT